>CANXME010000648.1:0-84965 GCA_948144175.1 Closterium sp. NIES-65
ACAGAATTCAAGCTTGTGAAAGCTGCAGAGGATGAAGGGGTTGAAGCCGAGGAGCAGCAGCAATTTCAGTCCTTGGTGGGCAGCCTCTTGTATGCAGCAGTTCACACGAGGCCTGACATCTCTTTCTCGGTTGGGCAGCTGGCTAGGGTAGTGCAGAATCCATCAGAGGAGCAGGTGGATGCAGCTGAGCGTGTGGTGAAGTATCTGAACTCTCACCCAAGCATTGGAGTTCAATACTCCGCATCTGCACAGGTGAAGCAGAAGGGGGTTGAGGTGCTGAAAGAGAAGGGGGAGAGGCTTGGAGAAGGCAAGCTTTTTCTTACTTGCTTTACTGATGCTACGTGGGCCTCTGAGAAGGAGGATTCCTCATCTGTGGGAGGATACATCTGCGTAGTTGGGGGAGGACCGGTTAGTTGGAGGTCAAAGAAGCAGACGGAGACAGCACTCTCTTCCGTGGAATCAGAGTACATGGCGATGTTCCATGGGGTGAAGGAGGTGATTTGGCTGAGGAGGCTGTTGGAGGAGATTGGCCAGGAGCAAAAGGTTGCTACGCCGCTGTTTTGTGATAGCAAGGGAGCTCTTGGGATGGCCAGGAACGCTGTGCTTCATGGGCTCAATAAGCACATGCGTATCAAGTGGCACTGGCTGCGTAAGGAGGTGAAGAGGGGGACGGTGAATCCGATCTACATCAAGACTCACCAGCAGCCAGCAGACTTCCTCACCAAGAGGCTTGCGGATGAGTCTCATTGGCGTTGTGTGCGCATGAGTGGAATGAGCATGAACTAGTATGGAATGATGGGGATGCAGCCGGCAGGCTGAGGGGGAGTGTGTTGGGTGCAAATTCACATTGCACGTCATCCTGCCGTCTGTTTGTACGAGTATGCGTGTGCGAATGCATTTGCGTGTGAATGGTATGTTTGTGTGTTTGTTTGCTTTCGCAATTTTCGCTTGAAGCATTTGCAGGTACTCGCAAAATGTGCGCTTCGGCATAACATTGTACGCGCTATGAACAGTACAAGCAGAAAGGACGAGCTCGCAAAGGAACCCAAGATGGAAGCTTTGCGGTTCAACTTACTTGATTGCGCAGATTCAGTTCTATCCAACTCGAAATTGTACTGTTTTGTTTGGTTGACTATAGTGTAGCAGGGCAGGCACTATAGGGGTACAATTTAGGTGAAGGTTGGATGTTGTTTGTCCGTATCTGCATGCTACAGGGCCAGGGGAAACCAGCGGAACCAGCATTTGGCTGGTTGGGCAAAGACAAAACAGGTTCTGTTTTTAGGACCTGAACCTGGTTGTTGTTTTCCCAGGTTGGAAAAACAGAACCAGAGGTTGTTCACCAACCTACCACCTGCTATTTTGTCCAGCCAGGTTGGTTCTGTTGCTTGGAATTATTTGGGATCATCCCTGGTTGTTCCCAGGTTGATTCCTTAGGTCCTTGCTAGCTAGAGCTATTTATTCCTTCTCTGTTTGTACCTGAATATAGTGAAATTGATTCGGGCGAATTCCTTCCTTGCTGGAATTTCTTTTCTACGCGGTGCGACGGCGGAATGCTACCCGAGTCAACGCTAGTACGCTAGCACTCCAACGCTAGGCTAACGCTGTCCGAGCCATAACTTCGTAATGGCAGAACTTTTCGCGAGGCAACTTGGCTTATTTTAAAGCTCTTAGAGTGAGCTTCGATATAGGAAATTCTCAGCTTAATCCGATCGGCGGTCTGCACGATACGCTGCGCGACGTTCAAGGTACTCTTGCTGTTTTGACTAAGTCCCTCTTGATCCCTCTCTCTACAAACTCGGACCCGAGGATAGGGGCTGGTCTTGTACCAGGCACCCAAGGACCCTTGGAGGTGACCCCGAGGAGAGGTTTTAAGTGTGATAAAGTCTTAATAGCTTGAGTTTATTAGGCCCTTACACCAACACAAGCTGGTATCAGAGCTGCGTTATAGTAATCCTCGATATAGGTAGCTATGGCGGGCAACACCTCGGCGGTAGCTGGTGAATCTTCAGCCCAAGATCGTAGCGGGAGCTATGATTCTGGTGTTTCTGCGCCAAGGGGAGCGCGAACAAGCCAGGGCTCGCTGATCAAGGAGGTGCTGAAAAACTTCACCGTCGAGAAGTTCAATGGTGAGGGCTATGATGATTGGGCCTGGAAAATGCAACTTTATTTCCGTCAAATCGGATTGCTGAAACTAATGATTGGGGAGGAGCCTAGACCGAGTGACCCCGCCCTTCAGGAAGATTGGGACGAGCGCGCCTCGGCTGGCTACTACTTGATGTCGCAGAGTTTGGAGCTGAACCAGCGTCACCACGTCATGCACCTGTTGCCGGAGGTTGAGTGCGGTCCGAAGGCGTGGACGGTGTTGAAGGAGCTGCACGCCCCGACCTCCGTTGTTGCAACATTGATGCTGGAGAGGGAGCTGTCCGCGTTGCGCCTAAGCGAGGGAGAGCCGGTGCAACCTGTCCTGGACAAATTGCGCGACCTCTACGCGAAGTTGGCGACCGCGGGAATCACCTACCCGGAGCAGACCAAGTGCCTGAAGATGCTCTCGCTGCTGCCGGAATCGTGGCTTCAATTCACGAGCGGATTGAGCCTGCCGCAGAACCAGAGCTTGTGGACGCTCGAGTGGGTGCGGACGAAGATTCTGGAGGAGGACTTCCGTCGCCGCCAACTGAGGGGTGGAGACGACGGCAGCAGCGGCTACGGGATGCAAGGGAGCCGACGTGGCAAAGGACGTGGCTTCGGTGGTGCTGGACGCGGTGCAAAGAAAGACGACGACTCCAACGACCAACAAGGAGGTACCGGTTGGGGTCGCGGTGCGAAATCTGGACGTGGGGGCAAGTCGGGTGCTGGTGGCAAAATGAAAGGGAGTTGCTGGTATTGTGAGAAGGAAGGGCACCCCTGGTTTTTGTGCTATAAGAAACCCGATGGATGGACCCCCCAGAATCGTCACCAGGATGGCGGCGCGCGGAGGAACCAGAAAAACGGCGCCAACATGGTCGCTGATTCGTCCGACAACAACCCGAAGGGCAACGGCGGTGCGGAGAAGAAGAAGGAGCGCACCGCGGGCCAATTCTTCCATATGGGAGACAAGGGGGAGCAAGGAGACGCATCTGCTAAGGCTGGAGCAGAGCTGCACCCCCTGGACTATTGGGTGTTGGACACAGGCGCTGCTTGGACAATGACGCCGCGCAAGGACCTGCTGGACGACGTACGCGCTGCACCGATTAATGAGGTGTGCTCTGCCTCTGGACACATGTTGAAGGTGGCTGGTGCGGGACGAGCTGCATTTAAGGGAGCGGATGGCAAGCCGGTGGTGCTGCACGACGTTCTCCTCGTCCCCGACCTGAAGGCCAACCTCATCTCCCTCCGTAAGCTTGGCAAGGCTGGGGTGAACACCAACACGGATGGGGCTCGCACTTATAAGGGGAAGCTGGGCAATCGGGTGCTTTGGGATCTGCACGAGAGCAAGGACGTGTACAGATCTATGTGGCAGCTGCCGGCGCTGACGTGGCACGGTGGGGGGCAGGCTGGAGAGGGGTCTGCATCCCAGGGGGAGTGCAACGCCGTTGGAGGGGTTGGTGTGAAAGTGTCGGCCAGATCTGGGGAGACAGATTGGGCAACTGCACACCGACGTTTGGGGCATGTGGCAATGCCTTTGCTGAAGCAGCTGGAGAAGGATGGAGCCGTTAAGGGCTTAAAGCTGAACGGACAACCACCCGATGATAACTGTGAAATTTGCCTCCTTTCAAAGCTCACCCGTTTCCCCTTCCATAGTGTGGCTGGCAGGAGCAAAAAGCCGTTGGAGCTGGTCCACATGGACTTGGTGGGGCCGCTGCCGGTGCAAGGGCACAAGGGGGAGCGGTACTTCCTAACCATAGTGGATGACTGGAGCAGGCTAATGTGGGCGTATCCGCTGAAGCAGAAAGATCACGCCGCCTCCACGATTCGGGACGATTGGCTGCCGTTCGTGGAGAAGCAAGCGGAGTGTGTGGTGAAGCGGATTAGGACAGATCGGGGTGGTGAGTTCCTTGGAGCTGAGATGACGGCCTGGCTCAAGAAGCAGGGCATCCAGAGGGAGCTGACCACGGCTTACACCCCACAGTCCAACGGTGTAGCAGAACGGGCGAACCGGACAATTCTGGAGACAGCTAGGGCGCTGCTCATAGAATCTGGGCTGGGCAACTTGATGTGGCCCCATGCTGTTCGGCACGCTACCGTCGCTAGGAACAGGGTACTCACAAAGGTTGGGGATGACTCGTGGGTGCCGTTGGAGAGGTGGCTTGGGAGGAAGCCGCCGGTGGACATGCTGAGGGTGTTCGGTTGCATGGCAGTTGCCCACGTTCCCAAGACCTACCGCAGTAAGTTGGGGGCGAGTGCAATCTGGTGTGTGCATTTGGGGCTGGCTGCTGAGAGCAAGGGATGGCTGCTGTGGGAGCCTTCCAAGGGTGTGTTGTTTGACAGCAGGGATGTGAAGTTTGTTGAGGGCATGATGTATGGGAGCTGGGAGAAACAGCCGGAGGCCAGGGTGTCCCAGCAGATGGAGCAGATCACCATGCAGCTGGACCTGACTCCTAGTGTGTGGGAGGAGGGAGAGGAGGCAGCTGCAGAGGGTGGTGATAAAGAGAAGGTGCAGGAGGCACCTGCTGGTGGAGGTGATGGTGTGGAGACTAGCGGTAGCACTAGTGGAGCTGCTGGATCCGAGGGAGGAGAGCAGCAGCAGGGGAAAACTAAGAAGCCGAAGGGTGTTATTATGAAGGGATGGGAGACACCCGTCTCCAGGCCAGGACGTACCCGTATGGCTACTAAGAAGCTGACTGCAGGAGCTGATGTAGCGGAGCAGCAGCTTGGGACCGAGGAGGCATTGCTGATTCTACCGCATGGCTATGACCCGGATGAGGAGGATCAACCTGCGTACTGTTTTCTTGCCCCTGCACCAGAGGAACCAGCTAGCATGGAGGAGGCATTAGCTGGACCAGATAGGGACAAATGGCTAGCTTCCAGAGATGCTGAGTACCAGAGCCTGCTGGAGAATGGGACTTGGGAACTAGTGGTGCTGCCTGAGGGAAAGAAAGCGGTACAATGCAAGTGGGTGCTAAGAATCAAGACTGACGACAAGGGGCAGGTCACCATCTACAAGAGTAGGTTGGTGGCTAAAGGGTTTATGCAGAAGGAGAAGCGGGACTTCAATGAGATCTTTGCTCCCACTGCCAAACCCCCTACCCTTCGTGTCTTGTTGGCAGATGCAGCCGTTAGTGGGAAGTTCATTATCCAGATGGACATATCAACGGCATTTCTCAACGGGATTTTAGAGGAGGAGGTGTTCATGACGCAGCCACCTGGGTATGAGGATGGTACGGGCAGGGTGTGCAAGCTGAAAAAGTCTATCTACGGCTTGAAGCAGGCGCCACGCTGCTGGTACCAGAAGTTGGCAGTTGTTTTAGAGGAGATGGGATTCAGGACCAGCAGCTGTGATGAGAGCCTCTTTCTCAATGGGGAGGGGGAGAAGCTGGTGCTGTTTCTGGTCTATGTGGACGACATTCTTCTCTTTAGCAGCAGCATGAAGGAGATCCAGAAGGTGCAGCAGCAACTGATGGAGAACTTCAAGTGCAAGAACCTTGGGGAGGTAAAGTACTACCTCGGGATGCACGTGGAGAGGGATCTGGATCACAGGTGGTTGAAACTGCACCAGGAGAAGTTCATCAAGAAGCTTGGGGAGAAGTACGGAATTGAGAATGAGCGCAAGGTTGCAACTCCCCTGCCAGCAGAATTCAAGCTTGTGAAAGCTGCAGAGGATGAAGGGGTTGAAGCGGAGGAGCAGCAGCAATTTCAGTCCTTGGTGGGCAGCCTCTTGTATGCAGCAGTTCACACGAGACCAGACATCTCTTTCTCGGTTGGGCAGCTGGCTAGGGTAGTGCAGAATCCATCAGAGGAGCAGGTGGATGCAGCTGAGCGTGTGGTGAAGTATCTGAACTCTCACCCAAGCATTGGAGTTCAATACTCCGCATCTGCACAGGTGAAGCAGAAAGGGGTTGAGGTGCTGAAAGAGAAGGGGGAGAGGCTTGGAGAAGGCAAGCTTTTTCTCACTTGCTTTACTGATGCTACGTGGGCCTCTGAGAAGGAGGATTCCTCATCTGTGGGAGGATACATCTGCGTAGTTGGGGGAGGACCAGTTATTTGGAGGTCCAAGAAGCAGACGGAGACAGCACTCTCTTCCGTGGAGTCAGAGTACATGGCAATGTTCCATGGGGTGAAGGAGGTGATTTGGCTGAGGAGGTTGTTAGAGGAGATTGGCCAGGAGCAAAAGGTTGCTACGCCGCTGTTTTGTGATAGCAAGGGAGCTCTTGGGATGGCCAGGAACGCAGTGCTTCATGGGCTGAATAAGCACATGCGTATCAAGTGGCACTGGCTGCGTAAGGAGGTGAAGAGGGGGACGGTGAATCCGATCTACATCAAGACTCACCAGCAGCCAGCAGACTTCCTCACCAAGAGGCTTGCGGATGAGTCTCATTGGCGTTGTGTGCGCATGAGTAGAATGAGCATGAACTAGTATGGAATGATGGGGATGCAGCCGGCAGGCTGAGGGGGAGTGTGTTGGGTGCAAATTCACATTGCACGACATCCTGCCGTCTGTTTGTACGAGTATGCGTGTGCGAATGCATTTGCGTGTGAATGGTATGTTTGTGTGTTTGTTTGCTTTCGCAATTTTCGCTTGAAGCATTTGCAGGTACTCGCAAAATGTGCGCTTCGGCATAACATTGTACGCGCTATGAACAGTACAAGCAGAAAGGACGAGCTCGCAAAGGAACCCAAGATGGAAGCTTTGCGGTTCAACTTACTTGATTGCGCAGATTCAGTTCTATCCAACTCGAAATTGTACTGTTTTGTTTGGTTGACTATAGTGTAGCAGGGCAGGCACTATAGGGGTACAATTTAGGTGAAGGTTGGATGTTGTTTGTCTGTATCTGCATGCTACAGGGCCAGGGGAAACCAGCGGAACCAGCATTTGGCTGGTTGGGCAAAGACAAAACAGGTTCTGTTTTTAGGACCTGAACCTGGTTGTTGTTTTCCCAGGTTGGAAAAACAGAACCAGAGGTTGTTCACCAACCTATCACCTGCTATTTTGTCCAGCCAGGTTGGTTCTGTTGCTTGGAATTATTTGGGATCATCCCTGGTTGTTCCCAGGTTGATTCCCAAGGTCCTTGCTAGCTAGAGCTATTTATTCCTTCTCTGTTTGTACCTGAATATAGTGAAATTGATTCAAGCGAATTCCTTCCTTGCTGGAATTTCTTTTCTACGCGGTGCGACGGCGGAATGCTACCCGAGTCAACGCTAGTACGCTAGCACTCCAGCGCTAGGCTAACGCTGTCCGAGCCATAACTTCGTAATGGCAGAACTTTTCGCGAGGCAACTTGGCTTATTTTAAAGCTCTTAGAGTGAGCTTCGATATAGGAAATTCTCAGCTTAATCCGATCGACGGTCTGCATGATACGCTGCGCGACGTTCAAGGTACTTTTGCTGTTTTGACTAAGTCCCTCTTGATCCCTCTCTCTACAAACTCGGACCCGAGGATAGGGGCTGGTCTTGTACCAGGCACCCAAGGACCCTTGGAGGTGACCCCGAGGAGAGGTTTTAAGTGTGATAAAGTCTTAATAGCTTGAGTTTATTAGGCCCTTACACCAACACCACCTGCTATTTTGTCCAGCCAGGTTGGTGAGGAAGTCTGCTGGCTGCTGGTGAGTCTTGATGTAGATCGGATTCACCGTCCCCCTCTTCACCTCCTTACGCAGCCAGTGCCACTTGATATGCATGTGCTTATTCAGCCCATGAAGCACAGCGTTCCTGGCCATCCCAAGAGGTCCCTTGCTATCACAAAACAGCGGCGTAGCAACCTTTTGCTCCTGGCCAATCTCCTCTAACAGCCTCCTCAGCCAAATCACCTCCTTCACCCCATGGAACATCGCCATGTACTCTGATTCCACAGAAGAGAGTGCTGTCTCCGTCTGCTTCTTTGACCTCCAACTAACAGGTCCTCCCCCAACTACGCAGATGTATCCTCCCACGGATGAGGAATCCTCCTTCTCAGAGGCCCATGTAGCATCGGTTAAGCAAGTGAGAAAAAGCTTGCCTTCTCCAAGCCTCTCCCCTTTCTCTTTCAGCACCTCAACCCCTTTCTGCTTCACCTGTGCAGATGCGGAGTATTGAACTCCAATGCTTGGGTGAGAGTTCAGATACTTCACCACACGCTCAGCTGCATCCACCTGCTCCTCTGATGGATTCTGCACCACCCTAGCCAGCTGCCCAACTGAGAAAGAGATGTCGGGCCTCGTGTGAACTGCTGCATACAAGAGGCTGCCCACCAAGGACTGAAATTGGTGCTGCTCCTCGGCTTCAACCCCTTCATCCTCTGCAACTTTCACAAGCTTGAATTCTGCTGGCAGGGGAGTTGCAACCTTGCGCTCATTCTTAATTCCGTACTTCTCCCCAAGCTCCTTGATGAACTTCTCCTGGTGCAGTTTCAACCACCTGTGATCCAGATCCCTCTCCACGTGCATCCCGAGGTAGTACTTTACCTCCCCAAGGTTCTTGCACTTGAAGTTCTCCATCAGCTGCTGCTGCACCTTCTGGATCTCCTTCATGCTGCTGCTAAAGAGAAGAATGTCGTCCACATAGACCAGAAACAGCACCAGCTTTTCCCCCTCCCCCTTAAGAAAGAGGCTCTCATCACAGCTGCTGGTCCTGAATCCCATCTCCTCTAAAACAGCTGCCAACTTCTGGTACCAGCAGCGTGGCGCCTGCTTCAAGCCGTAGATGGACATTTTCAGCTTGCACACTCTGCCCGTACCATCCTCATACCCAGGTGGCTGTGTCATGAACACCTCCTCCTCTAAAATCCCGTTGAGGAATGCCGTTGATATGTCCATCTGGATAATGAACTTCCCACTAACGGCTGCATCTGCCAACAAGACACGAAGGGTAGGGGGTTTGGCAGTGGGAGCAAAGATCTCATTGAAGTCCCGCTTCTCCTTCTGCATAAACCCCTTAGCCACCAACCTACTCTTGTAGATGGTGACCTGCCCCTTGTCGTCAGTCTTGATCCTTAGCACCCACTTGCATTGTACCGCATTCTTTCCCTCAGGCAGCACCACTAGTTCCCAAGTCCCATTCTCCAGCAGGTTCTGGTACTCAGCATCCCTAGAAGCTAGCCATTTGTCCCTATCTGGTCCAGCTAATGCCTCCTCCATGCTAGCTGGTTCCTCTGGTGCAGGGGCAAGAAAAAAATATGCAGGCTCATCCTCCTCATCCAGATCATAGCCATGCGGTAGAATCAGCAATGCGTCCTCAGTCCCAAGCTGCTGCTCCGCTACATCAGCTCCTGCAGTCAGCTTCTTAGTAGCCATACGGGTACGTCCTGGCCTGGAGACGGGTGTCTCCCATCCCTTCATAACGACACCCTTCGGCTTCTTAATTTTTCCCTGCTGCTGCTCTCCTCCCTCGGATCCAGCAGCTCCACTAGTGCTACCGCTAGTCTCCACACCATCACCTCCACCAGCAGGTGCCTCCTGCACCTTCTCTTTATCACCACCCTGTGCAGCTGCCTCTTCTCCCTCCTCCCACACATTAGGAGTCAGTTCCAGCTACATGGTGATCTGCTCCATCTGCTGGGACACCGTGGCCTCCGGCTGTTTCTCCCAGCTCCCATACATCATGCCCTCAACAAACTTCACATCCCTGCTGTCAAACAACACACCTTTGGAAGGCTCCCACAGCAGCCATCCCTTGCTCTCAGCAGCCAGCCCCAAATGCACACACCAGATTGCACTCGCCCCCAACTTACTGCGGTAGGTCTTGGGGACGTGGGCGACTGCCATGCAACCGAACACCCTCAGCATGTCCACCAGCGGCTTCCTCCCAAGCCACCTCTCCAACGGCACCCACGAGTCATCCCCAACCTTTGTGAGTACCCTGTTCCTAGCGACGGTAGCGTGCCAAACAGCATGGGGCCACATCAAGTTGCCCAGCCCAGATTCTATGAGCAGCGCCCTAGCTGTCTCCAGAATTGTCCGGTTCGCCCGTTCTGCTACACCGTTGGACTGTGGGGTGTAAGCCGTGGTCAGTGTTGGTGTAAGGGCCTAATAAACTCAAGCTATTAAGACTTTATCAAACTTAAAACCTCTCCTTGGGGTCACCTCCAAGGGTCCTTGGGTGCCTGGTGTCAGATTTATATGACATAGTTGCTGTAGGCTATAGTGGGGTAGCACATATGGGGTACAGGTTTTCTAGGGTTGTATTTGTACCCAATCTTTCCTTAGTCATTTCATCCCTGTTTTCTTTACTTCACATGGTATAGAGCTGGTCCTTCCTTAGGACCGTTTTTTTAGGGCCCACCGAAGCGCGCCTCGAGGCGCGCCTTTTTTTTTAGCGACCCCCTCGGGTCGCCTTTTCCCTCGCGGCCCCGCTGTCCCTCAGACGCGGCCCCGCCACCTCTCCTGATCGCGGCCCCGCCGCCTGTTTGACGCGGCCTCGCCGCCTACCCTGACGCGGCTCCGCCGCCTCCCCTGACGCGGCCCCGCCGCCTCCCCTGACGCGGCTCCGCCGCCTCTCCTAACGCGGCCCCGCCGCCTGTCTGACGCGGCCCCGCCGCCTCCCCTGACGCGGCCCTTCCGCCTCCCCTGACGCGGCTCCCCCGCCTCCCCTGACGCGGCACCGCCGCCTCCCCTGACGCAGCTCCCCCGCCTCCCCTGACGCGGCCCTGCCGCCTCCCCTGACGCGGCCCTGCCGCCTCTCCTGCCGGCCCGCCACTGCACCTGCCGGCCTGCCGCTGCACCTGCCGGCCCGCCACTGCACCCTACGGCCCGCCGCTGCACCTGCCGGCCCGCCACTGCACCTGCCGGCCTCGCCGCTGCACCTGCCGGCCTCGCTGCTGCACCTGCCGGCCCGCCGCTGCACCCTACGGCCCGCCACTGCACCCTACGGCCCGTCGCTGCACCTGCGGGCCCGCCACTGCACCTGCCGGCCCGCCTCTGCACCTGCCGGCCCGCCACTGCACCGGTCAACCCGCCGCTGCACCTGACGGCCCCGCCCCTGCATCTCCTGGCCGAGCCGCCTCAGTTGCCGAACCGCCCATGAGCCGAGCCGCCCGACGCCGAGCCGCCCGGGACCTGAGCCGCCCTGCCGCCGAGCCGCCCGGGAGCCGAGCCGCCCTGCACCCGAGCCGCCCAGCCGCCGAGCAGCCCGGGAGCCGAGCCGCCCTGCGCCCGAGCCGCCCAGCAGCCGAGCCGCCCAGCACCCGAGCCGCCTTTCTGCATACCTACACGACCTGCCCTGCCTGGTGAGCACAGTCCCACTGACACTGCGAGCTCTTTCCCTGCTGCTAGCACTGCGTCGCTGTCGTCGCCATGGCTACCCCTAGTGTCCTAGCTTTTGACGCTAAGGGTCGCGCCATTGATTTTGAGGTCTGGTTAGACGACCTGCAGCTGTTCTTACAGTGCGACAGGGCTGACGACCTTTCTCTCTTTGATCTCACCTCTGGCGCCTCTCCTGCTCCTGCTGCTGATGCTGATCCCGCCGTCCGCTCTAAGTGGGCCACCCGCGATGCTGCTGCACGTCTTGCTGTGCGTCGCCACCTCCCTACCTCTGAGCGTGCGCACTTCAGTCAGTACAAGAGTGCTCAGACCTTGTACGACGCTGTAGTTGCGCGCTACTCCTCCCCTGCCACTACTGCACTGAGCCGTCTCATGCTTCCCTACCTCTTTCCTGACCTCTCTGCATTTCCCACTGTCGCTGACCTCATTACGCACCTCCGCACTAGTGACACTCGCTACCGCGCCGCCCTTCCTGCTGAGTTCTGCGCTAAGAACCCCCCCCCCATGTACATCGCTTTCTACTACGTAGTCGCGCGCCTCCCTGACTCCCTTCGAGTCGTCAGGGACCACTTTCTCGCAGTCTGTCCCACCACCCTCACCGTCGACCTCCTCGAGAAGGCCCTCCTCGCAGCGGAGAAGAGCATCGTCGCTGTAGGTGCTTCTCGTGGTGACCCTCGCACCCCCATCTTTGAGGGGTGCTCTCCTTCCCCCTTGCTGCCCTCTGTTGCCTCTGCTGCTGCTGCCGACCTGCTTGGTCTAGAGTCGGTCGGCGCGGCGTCTGCCCCTAGTGGGAGAGGTCGCTCCAGCAAGGGCAAGGGGGGCAAGGGCGCGGGTGGAGCTGGAGGGGGCGGTGGCGGTGGCGGCGGTGGCGGCGGAGGGAGTGGGGGTGGCGGCGGGACTAGTGGCGGGGGTGGTGGTGGTGGTGGCAGCAGCGGCGGAGACGGTGGTGGTGGTGCCAGCGGTGGTGGTGGAGGCAGCGGCGGAGGTGGAGGCGGCGGAGGTGGAGGCGGTGGAGGCGGCAGCGGAGGAGGCAGTGGTGGTGGAGGGGGTGGATCTGGTCGGGGTGGTACCCAGCAGCGTAGCGGCGGTGGTGGTGGCCAGCGCTCGCAGCGGCAGCAGCAGCAGCGCTCTCGGGACATCCCTTCGCCTCAGCAGCTTCGTGAGTGGTACGCTGGGCGTCAGAGGGGTGGGGGTACTGGTCCCTGCACCTACGTTCTTTGTTCCGGCGACCGCGCGGGTGAGCAGTGTGGGGGTGCCCACGCGACCCAGCGCTGCTTTGGCCGCCTGACGGACGCCTGGCGTCAGCAGTTCCCTGGGGCTAGTGAGATCCCTCGCTGGGATGAGCTTCTCAGGGCTGGTGTAGCGATCTTTGATCTTGATTTTGATGCTATCCTTACTGCTATGTATGTTGTGGATTATAGTGAGGAGAATGAGGGTTACCGCTGTTTCCAGCCCGACCCGGGCATTGGTCCTGCTGCGCTAGGTGCTTGTGAGGCTGCTGCTCTAGGTGCTAGTGCGTCTGCGCTCTCAGGTACTGGTGAGACTGCGCTCTCAGGTACTGAGTCGTCCTCGTCCTCCCTCACTTTCACACTTGACTCCGGAGCTTCTCGCTCCTTCTTTCGAGACCGCACTACCCTTACGCCGCTTGGCCGGCCGGTTGCGGTCTCCCTTGCTGACCCCTCTGGGGGTCCTGTCCTGTCTCACTTCTCCACTGTCCTCCCGTGTCCGGCTGCCCCTTCGGGCATCCTGTCGGGTCTGTACCTTCCCTCGTTCTCTACGAACTTGGTGAGTGGAGCAGACCTGCAGGATGGGGGTGTTCACCAGTTCACTCCTGCGAGTCAGCGGGTGACCCACTGCACGGAGGCACGCACAGGCCGACACCTGGCCACGTTCTCGCGTCGGTCGGGGTCGAGTCCCTACACCCTGACCGTTGAGTCTCCTCCTGTCCCTGCGTCTGGTCAGGTGGCTGCGTCGGGTCAGGTACTTGCTGCTGCGTCCCGGTCAGGTCCTGAGTCTGCCCCCTGTTCTTGTCGCCTCCTGTCTCACGAGACTCTCCTGTGGCACCACCGTCTTGGCCACCCCTCCTTGCCCCGTCTTCGGAGCATGGCTTCCCGTGTCCTTGTCTCTGGTCTTCCCCAGTCTCTCCCTCCTCTCCCCTCCGGGCCAGGACCTTCCTGTGTCCCCTGTGTCGAGGGTCGCCTCCGGGCTACTCCTCACTCCTCCCACTTCCCCCCGACAGAGGCTCCCCTGCAGACGCTTCACATGGATGTGTGGGGCCCAGCCCCCGTCCGTGGGCAGGGTTACGAGCGCTACTTCCTGTTGGTGGTTGACGACTACTCGCGTTACACCACAATCCTCCCCTTGCGCAGCAAGGGTGCGGTCACTGAGGTGCTGATCGACTGGATCCGCGAGGCTCGTCTCCAGCTCAGGAAGAGCTTCAGCTCGGACTTTCCTGTTCTGCGTCTGCACTCTGACCGAGGCGGAGAGTTCTCTTCTCGCCTTCTGCGAGACTACTGTCGTGCACGGGGGATCCGCCAGACCTTCACGCTTCCGGACTCACCACAGCAAAATGGGATTGCTGAGCGCCGCATTGGCATGGTCATGGATGTCGCTCGTACGTCCATGATGCATGCGGCTGCCCCCCATTTTCTGTGGCCGTTTGCGGTGAGTTACGCGGCGCATCAGCTCAACCTTCACCCCCGGGTCTCTCGGCCTGCGATGTCCCCAGCCTTGCTGTGGACGGGGAAGGTTGGCGATGCGTCTGTGTTCCGTGTCTGGGGATCTCGGGCGTTTGTCCGCGACTTGTCTGCGGACAAGCTGTCCCCTCGCGCTGCTCCCTGTGTCTTCCTTGGCTTCCCCACTAACGCCCCAGGGTGGCAGTTTTACCACCCCTCCTCTCGTCGTGTTCTGTCCTCCCAGGACGTCACGTTCGACGAGTCAGTCCCCTTCTACCGTCTCTTCCCCTACCGCACTCCTTCCCTCCCCCCTCCCCCGGACTTCCTTGTGCCGGTTCCCCCCCCCGGTAGACCCCCTCCCCCCTCAGGTTCCTGCCCCCTCAGGTGTGTCCCAGGTAGACGCCGTTGACCCGGTCGAGGTTACTGGTGACTCTGGTGCTGCTGCGGGTGCTGAGCCTGGGGGTGCTGACTCTGGGGGTGCTGTGCGCGGGGGTGCTGAGCCTGGGGGTGCTACTGCTGGGGGTGCTGGGCCTGAGGGTGCTACTGCGGAGGGTGCGGAGCTTGGGGGTGCTGAGCCGGGGGGTGCTGGGTCTGGGGGTGCTGGGTCGGGAGCTGCTGAGCCTGGGGGTGCTGAGCTGGGAGCTGCTGCGCCTGGGGGTGCTGCGTCTGGAGCTGCTGAGCCTGGAGTTTCTCCTGCTGCTGCGTCTCGCCGGGAGCCCCTCTCTCCACAGGAGCTGCGCGAGTGGTTCGCTCGCCGCTGGAGGCGTGCTGCTGAGTCTGGAGGTGCTGCTGGAGCTGAGGCTGGAGCTTCTTCGACCGTCGAGGGTGCGGGTGCTGCCGGTCCCGGAGCTGCTGGACCTGCGGGTCCTCCTGGAGCTGGAGCTGCTGAGGGCGTTGGTGCTGAGCCTACTGCTGTTTGTCCTGCCGCTGGAGGTGTGGGTGGCGCAAGTGCTGTCGCTGAGGGTGCTAGTGCTGTCCCTGCTGAGTCTGGAGCTGCCGCGCGGCCTCGGCCGTACTTCGTTCCGCTCCTGCAGCAGGTTCTTGGTCTTTCTCCTCCAGTAGAGGGTCCACCGCCTGTCCAGTCGCAGTCCCTGCTGGAGCCTTCCTCTCCACCGCCTGCTCCCTCTCCTTACACTGGTCCTACTGGAGGTCTTGCTGAGCGTCGTGAGCCTGCGTCTCGTCCCGCGTCGCCTGTTCGTGCTGCTCGCGCTAGTGGTCGCGGTTCGCGTCAGCGTCCTCCTCCTGTCCCTGGCACGCATCGGATGTCTTTACGTCCGTCCACTGCTCCTCTGCGTGCCCCTTTGCCTTCTCCTCCTGAGTCCTCTCTTCCTGCGCTTGCCGACCCTGAGTCGGACTCTCTTCGTGCTGCCAGTCCTACTGTCACGCGTCTGCTTGCTATTGTCGTCACTGACCCCTCTTTTGAGTCCACTGCTGCGTCTGCTCTAGTCGCTGAGCTCGTCGACTTTGCTGCTCGCTGTCGTCTCGACTACGCTGCTAGTCTTGTTGCTGAGTCTGCGTCTGTCTGTCCTCCGTCCGTCGGGGGTGAGTGTGCTCTTGGCACGGACGTCCTAGAGGACAGGCAGGAGGAGTTACAGTGTCTAGCGCCTGCTTCACCTCATCTCGCGTCTGTACTGCTTGCCCCTGAGGGAGACCCGGATGCACTAGACATCCCGACTCCGCGTTCTTACGCGGAGGCCGTAGAGGGTCCCTACTCCTCTCAGTGGCAGGCAGCTATGGATGCAGAGATGGCTTCCTGGAAGTCCACAGGCACCTACGTTGACGCGGTTCCCCCTCCTGGGGCGAACATCGTCAGTGGCATGTGGATCTTCAGGGTGAAGCGGCCGCCGGGCTCTCCACCTGTCTTCAAGGCACGGTACGTTGCTCGTGGCTTCAGTCAGCGGCAGGGAGTTGACTACTTTCAGACCTTCTCTCCCACCCCGAAGATGACTACTCTTCGGGTTCTGCTGCACATAGCCGCTCAGCGCGACTACGAGCTTCACTCTCTCGACTTCAGCACTGCGTTCTTGCAGGGTAGCCTGCACGAGGAGATCTGGCTTCGCCGTCCACCTGGCTTCACTGGGACTTTCCCTCCTGGCACCCAGTGGAGCCTCCGACAGCCAGTCTACGGTCTCCGCCAGGCACCGCGTGAGTGGCACGACACACTGAGGACTACGCTTGCGGCTCTTGGGTTTGCTCCTTCTACTGCTGACCCGTCGCTGTTTCTTCGCACCGACACTTCCCTGCCGCCGTTCTACATCCTCGTGTACGTCGACCACTTGGTCTTTGCCACAGCGGACACTGCTGGACCTGCTACGTGAAGTCCGAGCTGCTGAAGAGACACACGTGCACAGACCTGGGTGAACTGCGCAGCTACCTTGGCTTGCAGATCACTCGGGACAGAGCACGCCGCACCATTACCTTGACTCAGTCACACATGGTGCAGCAGGTCCTTCAGCGCTTCGGCTTCACGTACTCCTCGCCTCAGGCCACTCCTCTGCCTACTCGCCACTCACTCTCAGCTCTGCCTTCGGATGAGTCCGTAGAGTCGAGTGGTCCGTATGCAGAGCTTGTTGGCTGCCTCATGTATCTGATGACCTGCACACGACCTGACCTTGCATACCCTCTGAGCATTCTTGCACGCTATGTTGCTCCTGGGAGACACAGACCGGAGCACATGGCTGCAGGGAAGAGGGTATTGCGCTACCTGTGCAGTACGTCGGGCATGGGGCTAGTGCTTGGAGGGCGGAGTCCAGTGGTCCTTACCGGCCACACGGACGCTTCTTGGGCTGACGACCAGGCTACGCAGCGGTCGTCACAGGGTTACACCTTCAATCTTGGTTCCGGCTCTGTCTCGTGGCGGTCTACTCGCTCGTCTTCGGTTCTCGGCTCCAGTTGTGAGGCTGAGATCTACGCCGGGGCCATGGCTGCACAGGAGCTTCGCTGGCTCACCTACCTGCTGACTGACCTTGGAGAGCCGCCTCGTTCTCCTCCAGTGCTGTACGTAGACAACAAGGCCATGCTGGCCTTGTGTCGAGAGCAGCGCTTGGAGCACAGAACGAAGCACATTGCTCTCCGCTACTTCCTTGCTCGTGAGCTGCAGCAGCGTGGTCAGTTGCGACTTGCGTACGTCGCCTCTGAGGCCAACACTGCTGATGTGTTCACCAAGGCACTCGCGCCTTGTGACCATCAGCGCTTTTGCACCCAGCTGGGTCTTGTGCCTGTCTTGCCTCACTTGCTCTCCTCTTGACTTCACTTGTACTGTGACATATATATATGCCTGCTCTTGCTTGTCTAGTTTTATATATATGTCTGTACTCCTGCATGTGAACTGGCCTCTGGCCCTACTCTTGTGCTCGGACTGTGTGGTGACTTTGTGATCCACCCTGAGCTTGCTTTGCTTTGCTTGACTAGTCTTGTGACCCCTTGTTCTCCCCCACTTTGCCTATGGGGGTGTGTCAGATTTATATGACATAGTTGCTGTAAGGGCCTAATAAACTCAAGCTATTAAGACTTTATCAAACTTAAAACCTCTCCTCGGGGTCACCTCCAAGGGTCCTTGGGTGCCTGGTACAAGACCAGCCCCTATCCTCGGGTCCGAGTTTGTAGAGAGAGGGATCAAGAGGGACTTAGTCAAAACAGCAAGAGTACCTTGAACGTCGCGCAGCGTATCGTGCAGACCGTTGATCGGATTAAGCTGAGAATTTCCTATATCGAAGCTCTCTCCAAGAGCTTTAAAATTAACCAAGTTGCTTCGCGAAGAGTTCTGCCATTACGAAGTTATGGCTCGGACAGCGTTAGCCTAGCGTTGGAGTGCTAGCATACTAGCATTGACTCGGGTAGCATTCCGCCGTCGCATCGCGTAGAAACGAAATTTCAGCAAGGAAGGAATTCGCTTGAATCAATTTGGCTATATCCAGGTACAAACAGAGAAGGAATAAATAGTTCTAGCTAGCAAGGACCTTGGGAATGAACCTGAGAACAACCAGGGATCATCCCAAATAATTCCAAGCAACAGAACCAACCTGGCTGGACAAAATAGCAGGTGGTAGGTTGGTAAACAACCTCTGGTTCTGTTTTTCCAACCTGGGAAAACAACAACCAGGTTCAGGTCCTAAAAACAGAACCTGTTTTGTCTTTGCCCAACAAGCCAAATGCTGGTTCCGCTGGTTTCCCCTGGCCCTGTAGCATGCAGATACAGACAAACAACATCCAACCATCACCTAAATTGTACCCCTATAGTGCCTGCCCTGCTACACTATAGTCAACCAAACAAAACAGTACAATTTCGAGTTGGATAGAACTGAATCTGCGCAATCAAGTAAGTTGAACCGCAAAGCTTCCATCTTGGGTTCCTTTGCGAGCTCGTCCTTTCTGCTTGTACTGTTCATAGCGCGTACAATGTTATGCCGAAGCGCACATTGTGCGAGTACCTGCAAATGCTTCAAGCAAAAATTGCGAAAGCAAACAAACACACGAACATACCATTCACACGCAAATGCATTCGCACACGCATACTCGTACAAACAGACGGCAGGATGTCGTGCAATGTGAATTTGCACCCAACACACTCCCCCTCAGCCTGCCGGCTGCATCCCTATCATTCCATACTAGTTCATGCTCATTCCACTCATGCGCACACAACGCCAATGAGGCTCATCCGCAAGCCTCTTGGTGAGGAAGTCTGCTGGCTGCTGGTGAGTCTTGATGTAGAGCGGATTCACCGTCCCCCTCTTCATCTCCTTACGCAGCCAGTGCCACTTGATACGCATGTGCTTATTGAGCCCATGAAGCACAGCGTTCCTGGCCATCCCAAGAGCTCCCTTGCTATCACAAAACAGCGGCGTAGGAACCTTTTGCTCCTGGCCAATCTCCTCCAACAGCCTCCTCAGCCAAATCACCTCCTTCACCCCATGAAACATTGCCATGTACTCTGACTCCACGGAAGAGAGTGCTGTCTCCGTCTCCTTCTTTGACCTCCTACTAACAGGTCCTCCTCCAACTACGCAGATGTATCCCCCCACTGATGAGGAATCCTCCTTCTCAGAGGCCCATGTAGCATCGGTAAAGCAAGTGAGAAAGAGCTTGCCTTCTCCAAGCCTCTCCCCCTTCTCTTTCAGCACCTCAACCCCTTTTTGCTTCATCTGTGCAGATGCGGAGTATTGAACTCCAATGCTTGGGTGAGAGTTCAGATAATTCACCACACGCTCAGCTGCATCCACCTGCTCCTCTGATGGATTCTGAACCACCCTAGCCAGCTGCCCAACCGAGAATGAGATGTCGGGCCTCGTGTGAACTGCTGCATACAAGAGGCTGCCTACCAAGGACTGAAATTGCTGCTGCTCCTCGGCTTCAACCCCTTCATCCTCTGCAGCTTTCACAAGCTTGAATTCTGCTGGCAGGGGAGTTGCAACCTTGCGCTCATTCTCAATCCCATACTTCTCCCCCAGCTCCTTGATGAACTTCTCCTGGTGCAGTTTCAACCACCTGTTATCTGGATCCCTCTCTACGTGCATCCCGAGGTAGTACCTTACCTCCCCAAGGTTCTTGCACTTGAAGTTCTCCATCAGCTGCTGCTGCACCTTCTGGATCTCCTTCATGCTGCTGCTAAAGAGAAGAATGTCGTCCACATAGACCAGAAACAGCACCAGCTTCTCCCCCTCCCCCTTGAGAAAGAGGCTCTCATCACAGCTGCTGGTCTTGAATCCCATCTCCTCTAAAACAGCTGCCAACTTCTGGTACCAGCAGCGTGGCGCCTGCTTCAAGCCGTAGATAGACTTTTTCAGCTTGCACACCCTGCCCGTACCATCCTCATACCCAGGCGGCTGCGTCATGAACACCTCCTCCTCTAAAATCCCATTGAGGAATGCCGTTGATATATCCATCTGGATAATGAACTTCCCACCAACGGCTGCATCTGCCAACAAGACACGAAGGGTAGGGGTTTTGGCAGTGGGAGCAAAGATCTCATTGAAGTCCCGCTTCTCCTTCTGCATAAACCCCTTAGCCACCAACCTACTCTTGTAGATGGTGACCTGCCCCTTGTCGTCAGTCTTGATCCTTAGCACCCACTTGCATTGTACCGCATTCTTTCCCTCAGGCAGCACCACTAGTTCCCAAGTCCCATTCTCCAGCAGGCTCTGGTACTCAACATCCCTAGAAGCCAGCCATTTGTCCCTATCTGGTCCAGCTAATGCCTCCTCCATGCTAGCTGGTTCCTCTGGTGCAGGGGCAAGAAAACAGTACGCAGGCTCATCCTCCTCATCCGGGTCATAGCCATGCGGTAGAATCAGCAATGCCTCTTCTGTCCCAAGCTGCTGCTCCGCTACATCAGCTCCTGCAGTCAACTTCTTAGTAGCCATACGGGTACGTCCTGGCCTGGAGACGGGTGTTTCCCATCCCTTCATAACAACACCCTTCGGCTTCTTAGTTTTACCCTGCTGCTGCTCTCCTCCCTCGGATCCAGCAGCTCCACTAGTGCTACCGCTAGTCTCCACACCATTGTTTTCACCGGCAGGTGCCTCCTGCACCTTCTCTCCAGCACCACCTTTTGCAGCTGCCTCCTCTCCCTCCTCCCACACACTAGGAGTCAGGTCCAGCTGCATGGTGATCTGCTCCATCTTCTGGGACACCCTGGCCTCCGGCTGTTTCTCCCAGCTCCCATACATCATGCCCTCAACAAACTTCACATCCCTGCTGTCAAATAACACACCCTTGGAGGGTTCCCACAGCAGCCATCCCTTGCTCTCAGCAGCCAGCCCCAAATCCACACACCAGACTGCACTTGCCCCCAACTTACTGCGGTAGGTCTTGGGGACGTGGGCGACTGCCATGCAACCGAACACTCTCAGCATATCCACCGGCGGCTTCCTCCCAAGCCACCTCTCCAACGGCACCCACGAGTCATCCCCAACCTTTGTGAGTACCCTGTTCCTAGCGACGGTAGCGTGCCGAACAGCATGGGGCCACATGGAGTTGCCCAGCCCAGATTCTATGAGCAGCGCCCTAGCTGTCTCCAGAATTGTCCGGTTCGCCCGTTCTGCTACACCGTTAGACTGTGGGGTGTAAGCCGTGGTCAGCTCTCTCTGGATGCCCTGCTTCTTGAGCCAGGCCGTCATCTCAGCTCCAAGGAACTCACCACCCCAATCTGTCCTAATCCGCTTCACCACACACTCCGCTTGCTTCTCCACGAATGGCAGCCAATCTTCCCGTATCGTAGAGGCGGCATGGTCCTTCTGCTTCAGCGGATATGCCCACATAAGCCTGCTCCAATCATCCACTATGGTCAGAAAGTACCGCTCCCCCTTGTGTCCCTGAACCGGCAGCGGCCCCACCAAGTCCATGTGCACCAGCTCCAACGGCTTCTTGCTCCTGCCAGCCACACTATGGAAGGGGAAACGGGTAAACTTTGAGAGCAAACAGATTTCACAGTTATCATCGGGTGGTTGTCCGTTCAGCTTCAAGCCCTTAACGGCTCCATCTTTCTCCAGCTGCTTCAGCAAAGGCATTGCCACATGCCCCAAGCGTCGGTGTGCCGTTGCCCAATCCGTCTCCCCAGATCTGGCCGACACTTTCACACCAACCCCTCCAACGGCGTTGCACTCCCCCTGGGATGCAGACCCCTCTCCAGCCTGCCCCCCACCATGCCACGCCAACGCCGGCAGCTGCCACATGGATCTGTACACGTCCGTGCTCTCGTGCAGATCCCAAAGCACCCGATTGCCCAGCTGCCCCTTGTAAGTGCGTGCCCCATCCGTGCTAGTGCTCACCCCAGCCTTGCCAAGCTTACGGAGGGAGATGAGGTTGGCCTTGAGTTCAGGAAACGAGAAGAACATCGTGCAGCACCACCGGCTTGCCATCCGCCCCCTTAAACGCAGCTCGTCCCGCACCAGCCACCTTCAGCGCGTGTCTAGAGGCGGAGCACACCTCCTTGATCGGTGCAGCGCGTACGTGGTCCAGCAGGTCCTTGCGTGGCGTCATCGTCCAAGCAGCGCCCGTGTCCAACACCCAATAATCCAGGGGGTGCAGCTCTGCTCCAACCTTGGCAGAGGCGTCTCCTTGCTCCCCCTTGTCTTCCATATGGAAGAATTGGCCCACGGTGCGCTCCTTCTTCTTCTCCGCACTGCCGTTGCCCTTTGGGTTGTTGTCGGACGAATCAGCGATCATGTTGGCACCATTTTTCTGGTTCCTCCGCGCGCCGCCATCCTGGTGACGATTCTGGGGGGTCCATCCATCGGGTTTCTTATAGCACAAAAACCAGGGGTGCCCTTCCTTCTCACAATACCAGCACCTCCCTTTCATTTTGCCACCAGCACCCGACTTGCCCCCACGTCCAGATTTCGCACCGCGACCCCAACCGGTACCTCCTTGTTGGTCGTTGGAGTCGTCGTCTTTCTTTGCACCGCGTCCAGCACCACCGAAGCCACGTCATTTGCCACGTCGGCTCCCTTGCATCCCGTAGCCGCTGCTGCCGTCGTCTCCACCCCTCAGTTGACGGCGACGGAAGTCCTCCTCTAGAATCTTTGTCCCCACTCAATCGAGTGTCCACGAGCTCTGGTTCTGCGGCAGGCTCAATCCGCTCGTGAATTGAAGCCACGATTCCGGCAGCAGCGAGAGCATCTTCAGGCACTTGGTCTGCTCTGGGTAGGTGATTCCCGCGATCGCCAACTTCGTGTAGAGGTCGCGCAATTTGTCCAGGACAGGTTGCACTGGCTCTCCCTCGCTCAGGCGCAACGCGGATAGCTCCCTCTCCAGCATCAATGTTGCAACAACGGAGGTCGGGGCGTGCAGCTCCTTCAACACGGTCCACGCCTTCGGACCGCACTCAACCTCCGCCAGCAGGTGCATGACGTGGTGACGCTGGTTCAGCTCCAAACTCTGCGACATCAAGTAGTAGCCAGCCGAGGCGCGCTCGTCCCAATCTTCCTGAAGGGCGGGGTCACTCGGTCTAGGCTCCTCCCCAATCATTAGTTTCAGCAAACCGATCTGACGGAAATAAAGTTGCATTTTCCAGGCCCAATCATCATAGCCCTCACCATTGAACTTCTCGACGGTGAAGTTTTTCAGCACCTCCTTGATCAGCGAGCCCTGGCTTGTTCGCGCTCCCCTTGGCGTAGAAACACCAGAATCTTGGCTGCCGCTACGATCTTGGGCTGAAGATTCACCAGCTACCGCCGAGGTGTTGCCCGCCATAGCTACCTATAACGAGGATCACTATAACGCAGCTCTGATACCAGCTTGTTGGTGTAAGGGCCTAATAAACTCAAGCTATTAAGACTTTATCAAACTTAAAACCTCTCCTCGGGGTCACCTCCAAGGGTCCTTGGGTGCCTGGTACAAGACCAGCCCCTATCCTCGGGTCCGAGTTTGTAGAGAGAGGGATCAAGAGGGACTTAGTCAAAACAGCAAGAGTACCTTGAACGTCGCGCAGCGTATCGTGCAGACCGATGATCGGATTAAGCTGAGAATTTCCTATATCGAAGCTCTCTCCAAGAGCTTTAAAATGAACCAAGTTGCCTCGCAAGAGTTCTGCCATTACGAAGTTATGGCTCGGACAGCGTTAGCCTAGCGTTGGAGTGCTAGCATACTAGCATTGACTCGGGTAGCATTCCGCCGTCGCATCGCGTAGAAACAAAATTTCAGCAAGGAAGGAATTCGCTTGAATCAATTTGGCTATATCTAGGTACAAACAGAGAAGGAATAAATAGTTCTAGCTAGCAAGGACCTTGGAAATGAACCTGAGAACAACCAGGGATCATCCCAAATAATTCCAAGCAACAGAACCAACCTGGCTGGACAAAATAGCAGGTGGTAGGTTGGTAAACAGCCTCTGGTTCTGTTTTTCCAACCTGGGAAAACAACAACCAGGTTCAGGTCCTAAAAACAGAACCTGTTTTGTCTTTGCCCAACAAGCCAAATGCTGGTTCCGCTGGTTTCCCCTGGCCCTGTAGCATGCAGATACAGACAAACAACATCCAACCATCACCTAAATTGTACCCCTATAGTGCCTGCCCTGCTACACTATAGTCAACCAAACTAAATTTCGAGTTGGATAGAACTGAATCTGCGCAATCAAGTAAGTTGAACCGCAAAGCTTCCATCTTAGGTTCCTTTGCGAGCTCGTCCTTTCTGCTTGTACTGTTCATAGCGCATACAATATTATGCCGAAGCGCACATTGTGCGAATACCTGCAAATGCTTCAAGCGAAAATTGCGAAAGCAAACAAACACACGAACATACCATTCACACGCAAATGCATTGGCATACGCATACTCTTACAATCAAACGGCAGGATGTCGTGCAATGTGAATTTGCACCCAACAGTCAACTCCCTCTGGATGCCCTGCTTCTTGAGCCAGGCCGTCATCTCAGCTCCAAGGAACTCACCACCCCGATCTGTCCTAATCGGCTTCACCACACACTCCGCTTGCTTCTCCACGAACGGCAGCCAATCGTCCCGAATTGTGGAGGCGGCGTGATCTTTCTGCTTCAGCGGATACGCCCACATTAGCCTGCTCTAGTCATCCACTATGGTTAGGAAGTACCGCTCCCCCTTGTGCCCTTGCACCGGCAGCGGCCCCACCAAGTCCATGTGGACCAGCTCCAACGGCTTTTTGCTCCTGCCAGCCAAGGGGAAACGGGTTAACTTTGAAAGGAGGCAAATTTCACAGTTATCAACGGGTGGTTGTCCGTTCAGCTTCAAGCCCTTAACGGCTCCATCCTTCTCCAGCTGCTTCAGCAAAGGCATTGCCACATGCCCCAAACGTCGGTGTGCAGTTGCCAAATCTGTCTCCCCAGATCTGGCCGACACTTTCACAGCAACCCCTCCAACGGCGTTGCACTCCCCCTTGGATGCAGACCCCTCTCCAGCCTGCCCCCCACCGTGCCACGCCAGCGCCGGCAGCTGCTGTTGGTGTAAGGGCCTAATAAACTCAAGCTATTAAGACTTTATCAAACTTAAAACCTCTCCTCGGGGTCACCTCCAAGGGTCCTTGGGTGCCTGGTACAAGACCAGCCCCTATCTTCGGGTCCGAGTTTGTAGAGAGAGGGATCAAGAGGGACTAAGTCAAAACAGCAAGAGTACCTTGAACGTCGCGCAGTGTATCGTGCAGACCGTCGATCGGATTAAGCTGAGAATTTACTATATCGAAGCTCACTCTAAGAGCTTTAAAATAAGCCAACTTGCATCGCGAAAAGTTCTGCCATTACGAAGTTATGGCTCGGACAGCGTTAGCTTAGCGTTGGAGTGCTAGCGTACTAGCGTTGACTCGGGTAGCATTCCGCCGTCGCACCGCGTAAAAAGGAAATTCCAGCAAGGAAGGAATTCGCTTGAATCAATTTCACTATATCCAGGTACAAACAGAGAAAGAATAAATAGTTCTAGCTAGCAAGGACCTTGGGAATAAACCTGGGAACAACCAAGGATGATCCCAAATAATTCCAAGCAACAGAACCAACCTGGCTGGACAAAACAGCAGGTGGTAGGTTGGTAAACAACCTCTGATTCTGTTTTTCCAACCTGGGAAAACAACAACCAGGTTCAGGTCCTAAAAACAGAACCTGTTTTGTCTTTGCCCAACCAGCCAAATGCTGGTTCCGCTGGTTTCCCCTGGCCTTGTAGCATGCAGATACAGACAAAAAACATCCAACCTTCACCTAAAATGTACCCCTATAGTGCCTGCCCTGCTACACTATAATCAACCAAACAAAACAGTACAATTTCGAGTTGGATAGAACTGAATCTGCGCAATCAAGTAAGCCGAACCGCAAAGCTTCCATCTTGGGTTCCTTTGCGAGCTCGTCCTTTCTGCTTGTACCGTTCATAGCGCGTACAATCTTATGCCGAAGCGCACATTGTGCGAGTAGCTGCAAATGCTTCAAGCGAGAATTGCGAAAGCAAACAAACACACGAACATACCATTCACACGCAAATGCATTCGCACACGCATACTCGTACAAACAGACGGCAGGATGTCGTGCAATGTGAATTTGCACCCAACTCACTCCCCCTCAGCCTGCCGGCTGCATCCCCATCATTCCATACTAGTTTATGCTCATTCCACTCATGCGCACACAACGCCAATGAGGCTCATCCGCAAGCCTCTTGGTGAGGAAGTCTGCTGGCTGCTGGTGAGTCTTGATGTAGAGCGGATTCACCGTCCCCCTCTTCACCTCCTTACGCAGCCAGTGCCACTTGATATGCATGTGCTTGTTGAGCCCATGAAGCACAGCGTTCCTGGCCATCCCAAGAGCTCCCTTGCTATCACAAAACAGCGGCGTAGCAATCTTTTGCTCCTGGCCAATCTCCTCCAACAGCCTCCTCAGCCAAATCACCTCCTTCACCCCATGAAACACTGCCATGTACTCTGACTCCATAGAAGAGAGTGCTGTCTCCGTCTGCTTCTATGACCTCCAACTAACAGGTCCTCCTCCAACTACACAGATGTATCCTCCCACTGATGAGGAATCCTCCTTCTCAGAGGCCCACGTAGCATCAGTAAAGCAAGTGAGAAAAAGCTTGCCTTCTCCAAGCCTTTCCCCCTTCTCTTTCAGCACCTCAACCCCTTTCCGCTTCACCTGTGCAGATGCGGAGTATTGACCTCCAATGCTTGGGTGAGAGTTCAAATACTTCACCACACGCTCAGCTGCATCCACCTGCTCCTCTGATGGATTCTGCACCACCCTAGCCAGCTGCCCAACCGAGAAAGAGATGTCGGGCCTCGTGTGAACTGCTGCATACAAGAGGCTGCCCACCAAGGACTGAAATTGGTGCTGCTCCTCGGCTTCAACCCCTTCATCTTCTGCAACTTTCACAAGCTTGAATTCTGCTGGCAGGGGAGTTGCAACCTTGCGCTCATTCTCAATTCCGTACTTCTCCCCAAGCTCCTTGATGAACTTCTCCTGGTGCAGCTTCAACCACCTGTGATCCAGATCCCTCTCCACGTGCATCCCGAGGTAGTACTTTACCTCCCCAAGGTTCTTGCACTTGAAGTTCTCCATCAGATGCTGCTGCACCTTCTGGATCTCCTTCATGCTGCTGCTGAAGAGAAGAATGTCGTCCACGTAGACCAGAAACAACACCAGCTTCTCCCCCTCCCCCTTGAGAAAGAGGCTCTCATCACAGCTGCTGGTCCTAATCCCATCTCCTCTAAAACAGCTGCCAACTTCTGGTACTAGCAGCGTGGCGCCTGCTTCAAGCCGTAGATGGACTTTTTCAGCTTGCACATCCTGCCCGTACCATCCTCATACCCAGGTGGCTGTGTCATGAAAACCTCCTCCTCTAAAATCCCGTTGAGGAATGCCGTTGATATGTCCATCTGGATAATGAACTTTCCACTAACGGCTGCATCTCCCAACAAGACACGAAGGGTAGGGGGTTTGGCAGTGGGAGCAAAAGATCTCATTGAAGTCCCGCTTCTCCTTCTGCATAAACCCCTTAGCCACCAGCCTACTCTTGTAGATGGTGACCTGTCCCTTGTCATTGGTCTTGATCCTTAGCACCCATTTGCACTGTACGGCTTTCTTCCCCTCAAGCAGCACCACCAGCTCCCATGTCCCATTCTCTAGCAGGCTTTGGTACTCAGCATCCCTGGAAACCAGCCACTTCTCCCTATCTAGTCCAGCTAATGCCTCCTCCATACTAGCTGGTTCCTCTGGTGCAGGGGCAAGAAAACAGTAGGCAGGTTCATCCTCCTCATCCAGATCATAGCCATGCGGTAGAATCAGCAATGCCTCCTCGGTCCCAAGCTGCTGCTCCGCTACATCAGCTCCTGCAGTCAGCTTCTTAGTAGCCATACGGGTACGTCCTGGCCTGGAGACGGGTGTCTCCCATCCCTTCATAACGACACCCTTCGGCTTCTTAGTTTTCCCCTGCTGCTGCTCTCTCCCCTCAGATCCAGTAGCTCCACTAGTGCCAGTCTCCACATCATTTTCTCCACCAGCAGGTGCCTCCTGTACCTTCTTTCCATCACCACCCTCTGCAGCTGCCTCCTCTCCCTCCTCCAACACACTAGGAGTCAGGTCTAGCTGCATGGTGATCTGCTCCATTTGCTGGGACACCCTGGCCTCCGGCTGTTTCTCCCAGCTCCCATACATCATGCCCTCAACAAACTTCACATCCCTGCTGTCAAACAACACACCCTTGGAAGGTTCCCACAGCAGCCATCCCTTGCTCTCAGCAGCCAGCCCCAAATGCACACACCAGATTGCACTCGCCCCCAACTTACTGCGGTAGGTCTTGGGGACATGGGCGACTGCCATGCAACCGAACACCCTCAGCATGTCCACCGGCGGCTTCCTCCCAAGCCACCTCTCCAACGGCACCCACGAGTCATCCCCAACCTTTGTGAGTACCCTGTTCCTAGCGACGGTAGCGTGCCGAACAGCATGGGGCCACATCAAGTTGCCCAGCCCAGATTCTATGAGCAGCGCCCTAGCTGTTTCCAGAATTGTCCGGTTCGCCCGTTCTGCTACACTGTTAGACTGTGGGGTGTAAGCCGTGGTCAGCTCCCTCTGGATGCCCTGCTTCTTGAGCCAGGCTCCAAGGAACTCACCACCCCGATCTGTCCTAATCCGCTTCACCACACACTCCGCTTGCTTCTCCACGAACGGCAGCCAATCGTCCCGAATCGTGGAGGCGGCGTGATATTTCTGCTTCAGCGGATACGCCCACATTAGCCTGCTCCAGTCATACACTATGGTTAGGAAGTACCTCTCCCCCTTGTGCCCTTGCACCGGCAGCGGCCCCACCAAGTCCATGTGGACCAGCTCCAACGGCTTTTTGCTCCTGCCAGCCACACTATGGAAGGGGAAACGGGTGAACTTTGAAAGGAGGCAAATTTCACAGTTATCATCGGGTGGTTGTCCGTTCAGCTTCAAGCCCTTAACGGCTCCATCCTTCTCCAGCTGCTTCAGCAAAGGCATTGCCACATGCCCCAAACGTAGGTGTGAAGTTGCCCGATCCGTCTCCCCAGATCTGGCCGATACCTTCACACCAACCCCTCCAACGGCGTTGCACCCCCCCTGGGATGCAGACCCCTCTCCATCCTGCCCCCCACCATGCCACGCCAACGCCGGCAGCTGCCACATGGATCTGTACACGTCCGTACTCTCGTGCAGATCCCAAAGCACCCGATTGCCCAGCTGCCCCTTGTAAGTGCGTGCCCCATCCGTGCTAGTGTTCACCCCAGCCTTGCCAAGCTTACGGAGGGAGATGAAGTTGGCCTTGAGTTCAGGAACAAGGAGAACGTCGTGCAGCACCACCGGCTTGCCATCCGCTCCCTTAAACGCAGCTCGTCCCGCACCAGCCACCTTCAGCGCGTGTCCAGAGGCGGAGCACACCTCGTTGATCGGTGCAGCTTGTACGTGGTCCAGTAGGTCTTTTCGAGGCGTCATCGTCCAAGCAGTGCCCGTGTCCAACACCCAATAATCCAGGGGGTGCAGCTCTGCTCCAACCTTAGCAGATGCGTCTCCTTGCTCCCCCTTGTCTCCCATATGGAAGAATTGGCCCGCGGTGCGCTCCTTCTTCTTCTCCGCACCGCCGTTGCCCTTCGAGTTGTTGTCGGACGAATCAGCAACCATGTTGGCGCCGTTTTTCTGGTTCCTCCGCGCGCCGCCATCCTGGTGACGATTCTGGGGGGTCCATCCATCGGGTTTCTTATAGCACAAAAACCAGGGGTGCCCTTCCTTCTCACAATACCAGCAACTCCCTTTCATTTTGCCACCAGCACCCGACTTGCCCCCACGTCCAGATTTCGCACCGCGACCCCAACCGGTACCTCCTTGTTGGTCGTTGGAGTCGTCATCTTTCTTTGCACCACGTCCAGAACCACCGAAGCCACGTCATTTGCCACGTCGGCTCCCTTGCATCCCGTAGCCGCTACTGCCGTCGTCTCCACCCCTCAGTTGGCGGCGACGGAAGTCCTCCTCCAGAATCTTCGTCCGCACCCACTCGAGCGTCCACAAGCTCTGGTTCTGCTGCAGGCTCAATCCGCTCGTGAATTGAAGCCACGATTCCGGCAGCAGCGAGAGCATCTTCAGGCACTTGGTCTGCTCCGGGAAGGTGATTCCCGCGGTCGCCAATTTCGCGTAGAGGTCGCGCAATTTGTCCAGGACAGGTTGCACCGGCTCTCCCTCGCTCAGGCGCAACGCGGACAGCTCCCTCTCCAGCATCAACGTTGCAACAACAGAGGTCGGGGCGTGTAGCTCCTTCAACACGGTCCACGCCTTCGGACCGCACTCAACCTCCGGCAGCAGGTGCATGACGTGGTGACGCTGGTTCAGCTCCAAACTCTGCGACATCAAATAGTAGCCAGCCGAGGAGCGCTCGTCCCAATCTTCTTGCAGCGCGGGGTCACTCGGTCTAGGCTCCTCCCCAATCATTAGTTTCAGCAATCCAATTTGACGGAAATAGAGTTGCATTTTCCAGGCCCAATCATCATAGCCCTCACCATTGAACTTCTCGACGGTGAAATTCTTCAGCACCTCCTTGACCAGCGAGCCCTGGTTTGTTCGCGCTCCCCTTGGCGCTGAAACACCAGAATCATGGCTGCCGCTACGATCTTGGGCTGAAGATTCACCAGCTCCCGTCGAGGTGTTGCCCGCCATAGCTACCTATATCGAGGATCACTATAACGCAGCTCTGATACCAGCTTGTTGGTGTAAGGGCCTAATAAACTCAAGCTATTAAGACTTTATCAAACTTAAAACCTCTCCTCGGGGTCACCTCCAAATGTCCTTGGGTGCCTGGTACAAGACCAGCCCCTATCTTCGGGTCCGAGTTTGTAGAGAGAGGGATCAAGACGGACTAAGTCAAAACAGCAAGAGTACCTTGAACGTCGCGCAGTGTATCGTGCAGACCGTCGATCGGATTAAGCTGAGAATTTCCTATATCGAAGCTCACTCTAAGAGCTTTAAACTAAGCCAAGTTGCCTCGCAAAAAGTTCTGCCATTACGAAGTTATGGCTCGGACAGCGTTAGCTTAGCGTTGGAGTGCTAGCATACTAGCGTTGACTCGGGTAGCATTCCGCCGTCGCACCGCGTAAAAAGAAAATTCCAGCAAGGAAGGAATTCGCTTGAATCAATTTCACTATATCCTGGTACAAACAGAGAAAGAATAAATAGTTCTAGCTAGCAAGGACCTTGGGAATAAACCTGGGAACAACCAAGGATGATCCCAAATAATTCCAAGCAACAGAACCAACCTGGCTGGACAAAACAACAGGTGGTAGGTTGGTAAACAACCTCTGGTTCTGTTTTTCCAACCTGGGAAAACAACAACCAGGTTCAGGTCCTAAAAACAGAACCTGTTTTGTCTTTGCCCAACCAGCCAAATGCTGGTTCCGCTGGTTTCCCCTGGCCCTGTAGCATGCAGATACAGACAAACAACATCCAACCTTCACCTAAAATGTACCCCTATAGTGCCTGCCCTGCTACACTATAGTCAACCAAACAAAACAGTACAATTTCGAGTTGGATAGAACTGAATCTGCGCAATCAAGTAAGCCGAACCGCAAAGCTTTCATCTTGGGATCCTTTGCGAGCTCGTCCTTTCTGCCTGTACCGTTGATAGCGCGTACAATGTTATGCCGAAGCGCACATTGTGCGAGTACCTGCAAATGCTTCAAGCGAAAATTGCGAAAGCAAACAAACACACGAACATACCATTCACACGCAAATGCATTCGCACACGCATACTCGTACAAACAGACGGCAGGATGTCGTGCAATGTGAATTTGCACCCAACAGCTGCCACATAGATCTGTACACGTCCTTGGTCTCGTGCAGATCCCAAAGCACCCGATTGCCCAGCTTCCCCTTATAAGTGCGAGCCCCATCCGTGTTGGTGTTCACCCCAGACTTGCCAAGCTTACGGAGGGAGATGAGGTTGGCCTTCAGGTCGGGGACGAGGAGAACGTTGTGCAGCACCACCGGCTTGCCATCCGCTCCCTTAAACGCAGCTCGTCCCGCACCAGCCACCTTCAACATGTGTCCAGAGGCGGAGCACACCTCATTAATCGGTGCAGCGCGTACGTCGTCCAGTAGGTCCTTGCGCGGCGTCATTGTCCAAGCAGCGCCTGTGTCCAACACCCAATAGTCCAAGGGGTGCAGCTCTGCTCCAACCCTAGCAGATGCGTCTCCTTGCTCCCCTTTGTCTCCCAGATGGAAGAACTGGCCCGCGGTGCGCTCCTTCTTCTTCTCCGCACCGCCGTTGCCCTTCGAGTTGTTGTTGGACGAATCAGCGACCATGTTGGCGCCATTTTTCTGGTTCCTCCGCGCGCCGCCATCCTGGTGACGATTCTGGGGGGTCCATCCATCGGGTTTCTTATAGCACAAAAACCAGGGGTGCCCTTCCTTCTCACAATACCAGCAACTCCCTTTCATTTTGCCACCAGCACCCGACTTGCCCCCACGTCCAGATTTCGCACCGCGACCCCAACCGGTACCTCCTTGTTGGTCGTTGGAGTCGTCGTCTTTCTTTGCACCGCGTCCAGCACCACCGAAGCCACGTCATTTGCCACGTCGGCTCCCTTGCATCCCGTAGCCGCTGCTGCCGTCGTCTCCACCCCTCAGTTGGCGGCGACGGAAGTCCTCCTCCAGAATCTTCGTCCGCACCCACTCGAGCGTCCATGAGCTCTAGTTCTGCGGCAGGCTCAATCCGCTCGTAAATTGAAGCCACGATTCCGGCAGCAGCGAGAGCATCTTCAGGCACTTGGTCTGCTCCGGGTAGGTGATTCCCGCGATCGCTAGCTTCGCGTAGAGATCACGCATCTTGTCCAGGATGGGTTGTACCGGCTCTCCCTCGCTTAGGCGCAACGCGGACAGCTCCCTCTCCATCATGAGCGTCGCAGCGACGGAGGTAGGGGCGTGCAGCTCCTTCAACCCCGTCCACGCCTTTGGACCGCACTCAACCTCCGGCAACAGGTGCATGACGTGGTGACGCTGGTTCAGCTCCAAACTCTGCGACATCAAGTAGTAGCCAGCCGAGGCGCGCTCGTCCCAATCTTCCTGAAGGGCGGGGTCACTCGGTCTGACGGATCTTCCTGAGGCTCCTCCCCAATCATTAGTTTCAGCAATCCGATCTGACGGAAATAAAGTTGCATTTTCCAGGCCCAATCATCATAGCCCTCACCATTGAACTTCTCGACGGTGAAGTTTTTCAGCACCTCCTTGATCAGCGAGCCCTGGCTTGTTCGCGCTCCCCTTGGCGCAGAAACACCAGAATCATGGCTGCCGCTACGATCTTGGGCTGAAGATTCACCAGCTACCGCCGAGGTGTTCCCCGCCATAGCTACCTATATCGAGGATCACTATAACGCAGCTCTGATACCAGCTTGTTGGTGTAAGGGCCTAAAAAACTCAAGCTAATAAGACTTTATCACACTTAAAAACCTCTCCTCGGGGTCACCTCCAAGGGTCCTTGGGTGCCTGGTACAAGACCAGCCCCTATCCTCGGGTCCGAGTTTGTAGAGAGAGGGATCAAGAGGGACTTAGTCAAAACAGCAAGAGTACATTGAACGTCGCGCAGCGTATCGTGCCGACCGTAGATCGGATTAAGCTGAGAATTTACTATATCGAAGCTCACTCTAAGAGCTTTAAAATAAGCCAAGTTGCCTCGCGAAAAGTTTTGCCATTGCGAAGTTATGGCTCGGACAGCGTTAGCCTAGCGTTGAAGTGCTAGCGTACTAGCGTTGACTCGGGTAGCATTTCGCCGTCGCACCGCGTAGAAACGTAATTCCAGGAAGGGAGGAATTCGCTTGAATCAATTTCACTATATTCAAGGAATAAATAGCTCTAGCTAGCAAGGACCTTGGGAATCAACCTTGGAACAACCAGGGATGATCCCAAATAATTCCAAGCAACAGAACCAACCTGGCTGGACAAAATAGCAGGTGGTAGGTTGGTGAACAACCTCTGGTTCTGTTTTTCCAACCTGGGAAAACAACAACCAGGTTCAGGTCCTAAAAACAGAACCTGTTTTGTCTTTGCCCAACCAGCCAAATGCTGGTTCCGCTGGTTTCCCCTGGCCCTGTAGCATGCAGATACAAACAAACAACATCCAACCTTCACCTAAATTGTACCCCTATAGTGCCTGCCCTGCTACACTATAGTTAACAAAACAAAACAGTACAATCTCGAGTTGGATAGAACTTAATCTGCGCAATCAAGTAAGCCGAACCGCAAAGCTTCCATCTTGGGTTCCTTTGCGAGCTCGTCCTTTCTGCTTGTACTGTTCATAGCGCGTACAATGTTATGCCGAAGCGCATATTGTGCGAGTACCTGCAAATGCTTCAAGCGAAAATTGCGAAAGCAAACAAACACACGAACATACCATTCACACGCAAATGCATTCGCACACGCATACTCGTACAAACAGACGGTAAGATGTCGTGCAATGTGAATTTGCACTCAACACCCCGCTATAGCCACCTATATCGAGGATCACTATAACGCAGCTCAGATACCAGCTTGTTGCTGTAAGGGCCTAATAAACTGAAGCTATTAAGACTTTATCAAACTTAAAACCTCTCCTCGGGGTCACCTCCAAGGGTCCTTGGGTGCCTGGTACAAGACTAGCCCCTATCCTCGGGTCCGAGTTTGTAGAGAGAGGGATCAAGAGGGACTTAGTCAAAACAGCAAGAGTACCTTGAACGTCGCGCAGCGTATCGTGCAGACCTTCGACCGGATTAAGCTGAGAATTTCCTATATCGAAGCTCACTCTAAGAAATTTAAAATACGCCAAGTTGCCTCGCGAAAAGTTCTGCCATTACGAAGTTATGGCTCGGACAGCGTTAGTCTAGCGTTGGAGTGCTAGCGTACTAGCGTTGACTCGGGTAGCATTGCGCCGTCTCACCGCGTAGAAAAGAAATTCCAGCAAGGAAGGAATTCGCTTGAATCAATTTCACTATATCCAGGTACAAACAGAAAAAGAACAAATAGTTCTAGCTAGCAAGGACCTTGGGAATAAACCTGGGAACAACCAAGGATGATCCCAAATAATTCCAAGCAACAGAACCAACCTGGCTGGACAAAACAGCAGGTGGTAGGTTGGTAAACAACCTCTGGTTCTGTTTTTCCAACCTGGGAAAACAACAACCAGGTTCAGGTCCTAGAAACAGAACCTGTTTTGTCTTTGCCCAACCAGCCAAATGCTGGTTCCGCTGGTTTTCCCTGGCCCTGTAGCATGCAGATACAGACAATCAACATCCAACCTTCACCTAAATTGTACCCCTATAGTGCCTGCCCTGCTACACTATAGTCAACCAAACAAAACAGTACAATTTCGAGTTGGATAGAACTGAATCTGCACAATCAATTCAACCGAACCGCAAAGCTTCCATCTTGGGTTCCTTTGCGAGCTCGTCCTTTCTCCTTGTACTGTTCATAGCGCGTACAATGTTGTGCCGAAGCGCACAATGCGCGAGTACCTGCAAATGCTTCAAGCGAAAATTGCGAAAGCAAACAAACACTCCAACATTCCATTCACACCCAAATGCATTCGCACACGCATACTCATATAAATAGACGGCAGGATGTCGTGCAATGTGAATTTGCACCCAACATCCTGTACCTTCTTTCCATCACCACCCTCTGCAGCTGCCTCTTCTCCCTCCTCCCACACACTAGGAGTCAGGTCCAGCTGCATGGTGATCTGCTCTATTTGCTGGGACACCCTGGCCTCCGGCTGTTTCTCCCAGCTCCCATACATCATGCCCTCAACAAACTTCACATCCCTGCTGTCAAACAACACTCCCTTAGAAGGTTCCCACAGCAACCATCCCTTGCTCTCAGCAGCCAGCCCCAAATGCACACACCAGATTGCACTCGCCCCCAACTTACTGCGGTAGGTCTTGGGGACGTGGGCGACTGCCATGCAACCGAACACCCTCAGCATGTCCACCGGCGGCTTCCTCCCAAGCCACCTCTCCAACCGCACCCACGAGTCATCCCCAACCTTTGTGAGTACCCTGTTCCTAGCGACGGTAGCGTGCCGAACAGCATGGGGCCACATCAAGTTGCCTAGCCCAGATTCTATGAGCAGCGCCCTAGCTGTCTCCAGAATTGTCCGGTTCGCCCGTTCTGCTACACCGTTGGACTGTGGGGTGTAAGCCGTGGTCAGCTCCCTCTAGATGCCCTGCTTTTTGAGCCAGGCCGTCATGTCAGCTCCAAGGAACTCACCACCCCGATCTGTCCTAATCCGCTTCACCACACACTCCGCTTGCTTCTCTACGAACGGCAGCCAATCGTCCCGAATCGTGGAGGCGGCGTGATCTTTCTGCTTCAACGGATACGCCCACATTAGCCTGCTCCAATCATCCACTATGGTTAGGAAGTACCGCTCCCTCTTGTGCCCTTGCATCGTCAGCGGCCCCACCAAGTCCATGTGGACCAGCTCCAACGGCTTTTTGCTCCTGCCAGCCACACTATGGAAGGGGAAACGGGTGAACTTTGAAAGGAGGCAAATTTCACAGTTATCATCGGGTGTTTGTGCGTTCAGCTTCAAGCCCTTAACGGCTCCATCCTTCTCCAGTTGCTTCAGCAAAGGCATTGCCACATGCCCCAAACGTCGGTGTGCCGTTGCCCAATCTGTCTCCCCAGAGCTGGCCGACACTTTCACACCAACCCCTCCAACGGCGTTGCACTCCCCCTGGGATGCAGACCCCTCTCCAGCCTGCCCCCCACCGTGCCACGCCAGCGCCGGCAGCTGCCACATAGATCTGTACACGTCCTTGCTCTCGTGCAGATCCCAAAGCACCCGATTGCCCAGCTTCCCCTTATAAGTGCGAGCCCCATCTGTGTTGGTGTTCACCCCAGCCTTGCCAAGCTTACGGAGGGAGATAAGGTTGGCCTTCAGGTCAGGGACGAGGAGAACGTCGTGCAGCACCACCGGCTTGCCATCCGCTCCCTTAAACGCAGCTCGTCCCGCACCAGCCACCTTCAACATGTGTCCAGAGGCAGAGCACACCTCATTAATCGGAGCAGCGCGTACGTCGTCCAACGGGTCCTTGCGCGGCGTCATTGTCCAAGCAGCGCCTGTGTCCAACACCCAATATTCCAAGGGGTGCAGCTCTGCTCCAACCTTAGCAGATGCGTCTCCTTGCTCCCCCTGCTCCCCGTGTTCTCCAATATGGAAGAACTGGCCCGCGGTGCGCTCCTTCTTTTCCGCACCGTCGTTGCTCTTCAGGTTGTTGTTGGACGAATCGGCAACCGTGCTCGCGCCGTTTTTCTGGTTCCTCCGCGCGCCGCCATCCTGGTGACGATTCTGGGGGGTCCATCCATCGGGTTTCTTATAGCACAAAAACCAGGGTTGCCCTTCCTTCTCACAATACCAGCAACTCCCTTTCATTTTGCCACCAGCACCCGACTTGCCCCCACGTCCAGATTTCGCACCGCGACCCCAACCGGTACCTCCTTGTTGGTTGTTAGAGTCGTCGTCTTTCTTTGCACCGCGTCCAGCACCACCGAAGCCACGTCCTTTGCCAAGTCAGCTCTCTTGCATCCGGTAGCCGCTGCTGCCGTCGTCTCCACCCCTCAGTTGGCGGCGACGGAAGTCCTCCTCCAGAATCTTCGTCCGCACCCACTCGAGCGTCCACAAGCTCTGGTTCTGCGGCAGGCTCAATCCGCTCGTAAATTGAAGCCACGATTCCGGCAGCAGCGAGAGCATCTTCAGGCACTTGGTCTGCTCCGTGTAGGTGATTCCCGCGATCGCCAACTTCGCGTAGAGATCACGCATCTTGTCCAGGATGGGTTGCACCGGCTCTCCCTCGCTTAGGCGCAACGCGGACAGCTCCCTCTCCATCATGAGCGTCGCAGCGACGAAGGTAGGGGCGTGCAGCTCCTTCAACACCGTCCACGCCTTCGGACCGCACTCAACCTCCAGCAGCAGGTGCATGACGTGGTGACGCTGGTTCAGCTCCAAACTCTGCGAAATCAAGTAGTAGCCAGCCAAGGAGCGCTCGTCCCAATCTTCCTGCAGCGCGGGGTCACTTGGTCTAGGCTCCTCCCCAATCATTAGTTTCAGCAATCCAATCTGACGGAAATAGAGTTGCATTTTCCAGGCCCAATCATCATAGCCCTCACCATTGAACTTCTCGACAGTGAAGTTTTTCAGCACCTCCTTGATCAGCGAGCCCTGGCTTGTTCGCGCTCCCCTTGGCGGAGAAACACCAGAATCATGGCTGCCGCTACGATCTTGGGCTGAAGATTCACCAGCTACCGCCGAGGTGTTCCCCGCCATAGCTACCTATAACGAGGATCACTATAACGCAGCTCTGATACCAGCTTGTTGGTGTAAGGGCCTAATAAACTCAAGCTATTAAGACTTTATCAAACTTAAAACCTCTCCTCCGGGTCACCTCCAAGGGTCCTTGGGTGCCTGGTACAAGACCAGCCCCTATCCTCGGGTCCGAGTTTGTAGAGAGAGGGATCAAGAGGGGCTAAGTCAAAACAGCAAGAGTACCTTCAACGTCGCGCAGCGTATCGTGCCGACCGTCGATCGGAATAAGCCGAGAATTTCCTATATCGAAGCTCACTCTAAGAGCTTTAAAATAAGCCAAGTTGCCTCGCGAAAAGTTCTGCCATTTCGAAGTTATGGCTCGGACAGCGTTAGCCTAGCGTTGGAGTGCTAGCGTACTAGCGTTGACTCGGGTAGCATTCTGCCGTCGCACCGCGTAGAAACGAATTTCCAGGAAGGGAGGAATTCGCTTGAATCAATTTCACTATATCCAGGTACAAACAGAGAAAGAATAAATAGTTCTAGCTAGCAAGGACCTTGGGAATAAACCTGGGAACAACCAAGGATGATCCGAAATAATTCCAAGCAACAGAACCAACCTGGCTGGACAAAACAGCAGGTGGTAGGTTGGTGAACAACCTCTGGTTCTGTTTGTCCAACCTGGGAAAACATCAACCAGGTTTAGGTCCTAAAAACAGAACCTGTTTTGTCTTTGCCCAACCAGCCAAATGCTGGTTCCGCTGGTTTCCCCTGGCCCTGTAGCATGCAGATACAGACAAACAACATCCAACCTTCACCTAAATTGTACCCCTATAGTGCCTGCCCTGCTACACTATAGTTAACCAAACAAAACAGTACAATTCCGAGTTGGATAGAACTTAATCTGCGCAATCAAGTAAGCCGAACCGCAAAGCTTCCATCTTGGGTTCCTTTGCGAGCTCGTCCTTTCTGCTTGTACTGTTCATAGCGCGTACAATGTTATGCCAAAGCGCACATTGTGCGAGTACCTGCAAATGCTTCAAGCGAAAATTGCGAAAGCAAACAAACACACGAACATACCATTCACGCGCAAATGCATTCGCACCCGCATACTCATACAAACAGACGGCAGGAGGTCGTGCAATGTGAATTTGCACCCAACACTTCCTAACCATAGTGGATGACTGGAGCAGGCTAATGTGGGCGTATCCACTAAAGCAGAAAGATTACGCCGCCTCTACGATTCGGGACGATTGGCTGCCGTTAGTGGAGAAGCAAGTGGAGTGTGTGGTGAAGCGGATTAGGACAGATCGGGGTGGTGAGTTCCTTGGAGCTGAGATGACGGCCTGGCTCAAGAAGCAGGGCATCCTGAGGGAGCTGACCACGGCTTACACCCCACAGTCCAACGGTGTAGCAGAACGGGCGAACCGGACAATTCTGGAGACAGCTAGGGCGCTGCTCATAGAATCTGGGCTGGGCAACTTGATGTGGCCCCATGCTGTTCGGCACGCTACCGTCGCTAGGAACAGGGTACTCACAAAGGTTGGGGATGACTCGTGGGTGCCGTTGGAGAGGTGGCTTGGGAGGAAGCCGCCGGTGGACATGCTGAGGGTGTTCGGTTGCATGGCAGTCGCCCACGTCCCCAAGACCTACCGCAGTAAGTTGGGGGCGAGTGCAATCTGGTGTGTGCATTTGGGGCTGGCTGCTGAGAGCACGGGATGGCTGCTATGGGAACCTTCCAAGGGTGTGTTGTTTGACAGCAGGGATGTGAAGTTTGTTGAGGGCATGATGTATGGGAGCTGGGAGAAACAGCCGGAGGCCAGGGTGTCCCAGCAAATGGAGCAGATCACCATGCAGCTGGACCTGACTCCTAGTGTGTGGGAGGAGGGAGAGGAGGTAGCTGCAGAGGGTGGTGATGGAAAGAAGGTACAGGAGGCACCTGCTGGTGGAGAAAATGATGTGGAGACTGGCACTAGTGGAGGTGCTGGATCTGAAAGGAAAGAGCAGCCGCAGGGGAAAACTAAGAAGCCGAAGGGTTGGGAGACACCCATCTCCAGGCCTGGACGTACCCGTATGGCTACTAAGAAGCTGACTGCAGGAGCTGATGTAGCTGAGCAGCAGCTTGGGACCGAGGAGGCATTGCTGATTCTACCGCATGGCTATGACCCGGATGAGGAGGATGAGCCTGCGTACTGTTTTATTGCCCCTGCACCAGAGGAACCAGCTAGCATGGAGGAGGCATTAGCTGGACCAGATAGAGACAAATGGCTAGCTTCTAGGGATGCTGAGTACCAGAGCCTGCTGGAGAATGGGACTTGGGAACTAGTGGTGCTGCCTGAGGGAAAGAAAGCGGTACAATGCAAGTGGGTGCTAAGGATCAAGACTGACGACAAGGGGCAGGTCACCATCTACAAGAGTAGGTTGGTGGCTAAGGGGTTTATGCAGAAGGAGAAGCGGGACTTCAATGAGATCTTTGCTCCCACTGCCAAACCCCCTACCCTTCGTGTCTTGTTGGCAGATGCAGCCGTTAGTGGGAAGTTCATTATCCAGATGGACATATCAACGGGATTTTAGAGGAGGAGGTGTTCATGACGCAGCCACCTGGGTATGAGGATGGTACGGGCAGGGTGTGCAAGCTGAAAAAGTCCATCTACGGCTTGAAGCAGGCGCCACGCTGCTGGTACCAGAAGTTGGCAGCTGTTTTAGAGGAGATGGGATTCAGGACCAGCAGCTGTGATGAGAGCCTCTTTCTCAAGGGGGAGGGGGAGAAGCTGGTGCTGTTTCTTGTCTATGTGGATGACATTCTTCTCTTTAGCAGCAGCATGAAAGAGATCCAGAAGGTGCAGCAGCAGCTGATGGAGAACTTCAAGTGCAAGAACCTTGGGGAGGTAAAGTACTACCTCGGGATGCACGTGGAGAGGGATCTGGATCACAGGTGGTTGAGGCTGCACCAGGAGAAGTTCATCAAGGAGCTTGGGGAGAAGTACGGAATTGAGAATGAGCGAAAGGTTGCAACTCCCCTGCCAGCAGAATTCAAGCTTGTGAAAGCTGCAGAGGATGAAGGGGTTGAAGCCGAGGAGCAGCAGCAATTTCAGTCCTTGGTGGGCAGCCTTTTGTATGCAGCAGTTCACACGAGGGCCGACATCTCTTTCTCGGTTGGGCAGCTGGCTAGGATGGTGCAGAATCCATCAGAGGAGCAGGTGGATGCAGCTGAGCGTGTGGTGAAGTATCTGAACTCTCACCCAAGCATTGGAGTTCAATACTCTGCATCTGCACAGGTGAAGCAGAAAGGGGTTGAGGTGCTCAAAGAGAAGGGGGAGAGGCTTGGAGAAGGCAAGCTCTTTCTCACTTGCTTTACTGATGCTACGTGGGCCTGTGAAAAGGAGGATTCCTCATCTGTGGGAGGATACATCTGCGTAGTTGGAGGAGGACCTGTTTGTTGGAGGTCAAAGAAGCAGACGGAGACAGCACTCTCTTCCGTGGAGTCAGAGTACATGGCAATGTTTCATGGGGTGAAGGAGGTGATTTGGCTGAGGAGGCTGTTGGAGGAGATTGGCCAGGAGCAAAAGGTTGCTACGCCGCTGTTTTGTGATAGCAAGGGAGCTCTTGGGATGGCCAGGAACGCTGTGCTTCATGGGCTCAATAAGCACATGCGTATCAAGTGGCACTGGCTGCGTAAGGAGGTGAAGAGGGGGACGGTTAATCCGATCTACATCAAGACTCACCAGCAGCCAGCAGACTTCCTCACCAAGAGGCTTGCAGATGAGCCTCATTGGCGTTTTGTGCGCATGAGTGGAATGAGCATGAACTAGTATGGAATGATGGGGATGCAGCCGGCAGGCTGAGGGGGAGTGTATCGGGTGCAAATTCATATTGCACCACATCATGCCGTCTGTTTGTACGAATATGCGTGTGCGAATGCATTTGGGTATGAATGGAATGTTCGTGTGTTTGTTTGCTATCGCAATTTTCGCTTGAAGCATTTGCAGGTACTCGCGCATTGTGCGCTTCGGCATAACATTGTACGCGCTATGAACAGTACAAGCAGAAAGGACGAGCTTGCAAATGAGCCCACGATGGAAGCTTTGCGGTTCGGCTTACTTGATTGCGCAGATTCAGTTCTATCCAACTCGAAATTGTACTGTTTTGTTTGGTTGACTATAGTGTAGTAGGGCAGGCACTATAGGGGTACAATTTAGGTGAAGGTTGGATGTTGTTTGTTTGTATCTGCATGCTACAGGGCCAGGGGAAACCAGCGGAACCAGCATTTGGCTGGTTGGGCAAAGACAAAACAGGTTCTGTTTTTAGGACCTAAACCTGGTTGATGTTTTCCCAGGTTGGACAAACAGAACCAGAGGTTGTTTACCAACCTACCACCTGCTGTTTTGTCCAGCCAGGTTGGTTCTGTTGCTTGGAATTATTTCGGATCATCCTTGGTTGTTCCCAGGTTTATTCCCAAGGTCCTTGCTAGCTAGAACTATTTATTCTTTCTCTGTTTGTACCTGGATATAGTGAAATTGATTCAAGCGAATTCCTCCCTTCTTGGAAATTCGTTTCTACGCGGTGCGACGGCAGAATGCTACCCGGGTCAACGCTAGTACGCTAGCACTCCAACGCTAGGCTAACGCTGTTCGAGCCATAACTTCGTAATGGCAGAACTTTTCGCGAGGCAACTTGGCTTATTTTAAAGCTCTTAGAGTGAGCTTCGATATAGGAAATTCTCGGCTTAATCCGATCGACGGTCTGCACGATACGCTGCGCGACGTTCAAGGTACTCTTGCTGTTTTGACTAAGTTCCTCTTGATCCCTCTCTCTACAAACTCGGACCCGAGGATAGGGGCTGGTCTTGTACCAGGCACCCAAGGACCCTTGGAGGTGACCCCGAGGAGAGGTTTTAAGTTTGATAAAGTCTTAATAGCTTCAGTTTATTAGGCCCTTACACCAATACTTCTTCCAATGGTGTCCGCGCTTCCTGTAGTAGAAGCACATCTTCTCTTGAACCCCGCTGCTCTCCTCGTTAGGGTTCGCCTTGTTCTTGCCCTTCCACTTCTTCTTGAAGCCACTGTTTCCACCTCCAACTTTATAGCCAGCCTCCTCCTCCGAGCGCTGCACACTACGGTGCCACAAGTCCTCAAGGATGAGCACCCAGATGTAATCCATACTCCACTGGGGCTGTTGAGAGTTGAGGTTCATGGCAAGGTCAGACATGACTCTGTCAACCTTATGACGATCTCCACATATTAGACAAGCTCCGGTACCCCACACCGCCGCCTTCGAGATTCGTGAAGTTGTCGCGCATCTCATCCAACACCGGTTGCATCGGCTCTCCATCAACGAACTTGATGTCGCGCAGCCGCAGCGCTAGTAGCATGATGCAGGTGACGTTTGATGGTGAGTGCACATCCAGAAGCTTCTTCCAAGCCTTGGGGCCACACTCTAGATCACCCAAGAGGAACTTGATGTAGACAAATAATCTCCCTCTAACCGCTTGCACCATGAGCATGTACGCGTCGAATGAGCGCTTCCTCCACGTTCCTTTGAGCTCTGCGGCCTCCGGAATCTTCTCCTTCTCCTATTGGGATATACATGAGCCTCATACAGAAGCTCTAGTGCTCGTATTCCTCCCCCATGAACTTCTCAATCGAGAAAGCCTTCGCAGGATCCACGGTTGAGTAGAAGATGGTGTAGAAGATGACAGTAGAGTAGGGTTGGCTAGTTGGTGCGTTCTCACTACACCACCCACAACTCCCCCCTGCTGTCTAGCCCCTCTACCTATAGATTTCTCTCCATTAGCACCTCTAGAGTCTGTATTTGTCATATTAAGGCCTTATGAACGATGGAACGCGAGAAATCGTTTAGACAAGATTCCTGCTAGACATTTCGATTCTACAAAAATCGCCGTCACGGAATTAGTGTTTTGATATGGAATGCGATTCGACCACCAATTGAAAGTTTGCGACACGAGCTACAAGAAACATGTCTTACTCATCAACATTGGTGGAGAATTGATGACAAGTCGACTACTAGTTCTGATACCACTTGTTGCTCAGGATCCATCACTTGAGGAGCTTACGACAAATTGATTTCTCAACTAAACGCAAATCTACCTGCAGCCTCTACCTGGGTGGGCACCATGGTCTATACGGGCTACCAGCCTAACAACAACCTAAGTAAGTGATAAGTTGGCTACTAATCTGAAGGTAATATGCGGGCCCGTCCACGCTTACCGCACTAGGAGGAGAGTCATTCTACACCGGGAGCTGGACTATAGGGTAAGACACAAGTGGTACGAGGGATCGTAGTGTTCCTGGTGTTCTCTAGCACTTGCGTGTTCACAGGGCTAGATGGCAAAAGTTTCACTAAGAAAAGTTGAGAGGAATGGTGCATAAGAGATTGGCAATGGTGACTACATCTGGGACCTAGCAAGCCTAGCAAACAGGCAGGTCAACCTCCTGTAAGAGTAAGGGCCTAATAAACTCAAGCTATTAAGACTTTATCAAACTTAAAACCTCTCCTCGGGGTCACCTCCAAGGGTCCTTGGGTGCCTAGTACAAGACCAGCCCCTATCCTCGGGTCCGAGTTTGTAGAGAGAGGGATCAAGAGGGACTTAGTCAAAACAGCAAGAGTACCTTGAACGTCGCGCAGCGTATCGTGCAGACCGTCGATCGGATTAAGCTGAGAATTTCCTATATCGAAGCTCACTCTAAGAGCTTTAAAATAAGCCAAGTTGCCTCGCGAAAAGTTCTGCCATTACGAAGTTATGGCTTGGACAGCGTTAGCCTTGCGTTGGAATGCTAGCATACTAGCGTTGACTCTGTTGGGTGCAAAATTCACATTGCACAACATCCTGCCGTCTGTTTGTACGAGTATGCGTGTGCGAATGCATTTGCGCGTGAATGGTATGTTCGTGTGTTTGTTTGCTTTCGCAATTTTCGCTTGAAGCATTTGCACGTACTCGCACAATGGGCGCTTTGGCATAACATTGTACGCGCTATGAACAGTACAAGCAGAAAGGACGAGCTCGCAAAGGAACCCAAGATGGAAGCTTTGCGGTTCAACTTACTTGATTGCGCAGATTCAGTTCTATCCAACTCGAAATTGTACTTTTTTGTTTGGTTGACTATAGTGTAGCGGGGCAGGCACTATAGGGGTACAATTTAGGTGAAGGTTGGATGTTGTTTGTCTGTATCTGCATGCTACAGGGCCAGGGGAAACCAGCGGAACCAGCATTTGGCTGGTTGGGCAAAGACAAAACAGGTTCTGTTTTTAGGACCTGAACCTGGTTGTTGTTTTCCCAGGTTGGAAAAACAGAACCAGAGGTTGTTCACCAACCTACCACCTGCTATTTTGTCCAGCCAGGTTGGTTCTGTTGCTTGGAATTATTTGGGATCATCCCTGGTTGTTCCCAGGTTGATTCCCAAGATCCTTGCTAGCTAGAGCTATTTATTCCTTCTCTGTTTGTACCTAAATATAGTGAAATTGATTCAAGCGAATTCCTTCCTTGCTGGAATTTCCTTTCTACGCGGTGCGACGGCGGAATGCTACCCGAGTCAACGCTAGTACGCTAGCACTCCAACGCTAGGCTAACGCTGTCCGAGCCATAACTTCGTAATGGCAGAATTTTTCGTGAGGCAACTTGGCTTATTTTAATGCTCTTAGAGTGAGCTTCAATATAGGAAATTCTCAGCTTAATCCGATCGATGGTCTGCACGATACGCTGCGCGACGTTCAAGGTACTCTTGCTGTTTTGACTAAGTCCCTCTTGATCCCTCTCTCTACAAACTCGGACCTGAGGATAGGGGCTGGTCTTGTACCAGGCACCCAAGGACCCTTGGAGGTGACCCCGAGGAGAGGTTTTAAGTGTGATAAAGTCTTAATAGCTTGAGTTTATTAGGCCCTTACACCAACAAGCTGGTATCAGAGCTGCGTTATAGTGATCCTCGATATAGGTAGCTATGGCGGGGAACACCTCGGCGGTAGCTGGTGAATCTTCAGCCCAAGATCGTAGCGGCAGCCATGATTCTGATGTTTCAGCGCCAAGGGGTGCGCGAACAAACCAGGGCTCGCTGGTCAAGGAGGTGCTGAAGAATTTCACCGTCGAGAAGTTCAATGGTGACGGCTATGATGATTGGGCCTGGAAAATGCAACTTTATTTCCGTCAGATCGGTTTGCTGAAACTAATGATTGGGGAGGAGCCTAGACCAAGTGACCCCGCCCTTCAGGAAGATTGGGACGAGCGCGCCTCGGCTAGCTACTACTTGATGTCGCAGAGCTTGGAGCTGAACAAGCGTCACCACGTGATGCACCTGCTGCCGGAGGTTGAGTGCGGTCCGAAGGCGTGGACGGTGTTGAAGGAGCTGCACGCCCCTACCTCCGTCGCTGCGACGCTCATGATGGAGAGGGAGCTGTCCGCGTTGCGTCAAGGGAGGGAGAGCCGGTGCAACCTATCCTGGACAAGATGCGTGATGTTTACGCGAAGTTGGCGACCGCGGGAATCACCTACCCGGAGCAGACCAAGTGCCTGAAGATGCTCTCGCTGCTGCCGGAATCGTGGCTTCAATTCACGAGCGGATTGAGCCTGCCGCAGAACCAGAGCTTGTGGACGCTCGAGTGGGTGCGGACGAAGATTCTGGAGGAGGACTTCCGTCGCCGCCAACTGAGGGGTGGAGACGACGGCAGCAGCGGCTACGGGATGCAAGGGAGCCGACGTGGCAAAGGACGTGGCTTCGGTGGTGCTGGACGCGGTGCAAAGAAAGACGACGACTCCAACGACCAACAAGGAGGTACCGGTTGGGGTCGCGGAGCGAAATCTGGACGTGGGGGCAAGTCGGGTGCTGGTGGCAAAATGAAAGGGAGTTGCTGGTATTGTGAGAAGGAAGGGCACCCCTGGTTTTTGTGCTATAAGAAACCCGATGGATGGACCCCCCAGAATCGTCACCAGGATGGCGGCGCGCGGAGGAACCAGAAAAACGGCGCCAACATGGTCGCTGATTCGTCCGACAACAACCCGAAGGGCAACGGCGGTGCGGAAAAGAAGAAGGAGCGCACCGCGGGCCAATTCTTCCATATGGGAGACAAGGGGGAGCAAGGAGACGCATCTGCTAAGGCTGGAGCAGAGCTGCACCCCCTGGATTATTGGGTGTTGGACACAGGCGCTGCTTGGACAATGACGCCGCGCAAGGACCTGCTGGACGACGTACGCGCTGCACCGATTAACGAGGTGTGCTCTGCCTCTGGACACATGTTGAAGGTGGCTGGTGCGGGACGAGCTGCGTTTAAGGGAGCGGATGGCAAGCCGGTGGTGCTGCACGACGTTCTCCTCGTCCCCGACCTGAAGGCCAACATTATCTCCCTCCGTAAGCTTGGCAAGTCTGGGGTGAACACCAACACGGATGGGGCTCGCACTTATAAGGGGAAGCTGGGCAATCGGGTGCTTTGGGATCTGCACGAGAGCAAGGACGTGTACAGATCTATGCGGCAGCTGCCGGCGCTGGCGTGGCACTGTGGGGGGCAGGCTGGAGAGGGGTCTGCATCCCAGGGGGAGTGCAACGCCGTTGGAGGGGTTGGTGTGAAAGTGTTGGCCAGATCTGGGGAGACAGATTGGGCAACTCCACACCGACGTTTGGGGCATGTGGCAATGCCTTTGCTGAAGCAGCTGGAGAAGGATGGAGCCGTTAAGGGCTTGAAGCTGAACGGACAACCACCCGATGATAACTGTGAAATTTGCCTCCTTTCACAGATTTTTCAACGGCACACCGACGTTTGGGGCATGTGGCAATGTGAATTTGCACCCAACACACTCCCCCTCAGCCTGCCGGCTGCATCCCCATCATTCCATACTAGTTCATGCTCATTCCACTCATGCGCACACAACGCCAATGAGGCTCATCTGCAAGCCTCTTTGTGAGGAAGTCTGCTGGCTGCTGGTGAGTCTTGATGTAGATCGGATTCACCGTCCCCCTCTTCACCTCCTTACGCAGCCAGTGTCACTTGATACGCATGTGCTTATTGAGCCCATGACGCACAGCGTTCCTGGCCATCCCAAGAGCTCCCTTGCTATCACAAAACAGCGGCGTAGCAACCTTTTGCTCCTGGCCAATCTCCTCCAACAGCCTCCTCAGCCAAATCACCTCCTTCACCCCATGAAACATTGCCATGTACTCTGACTCTACGGAAGAGAGTGCTGTCTCCGTCTGCTTCTTTGACCTCCAACTAACATGTCCTCCTCCAACTACGCAGATGTATCCTCCCACAGATGAGGAATCCTCCTTATCAGAGGCCCACGTAGCATCAGTAAAGCAAGTGAGAAAGAGCTTGCCTTCTCCAAGCCTCTCCCCCTTCTCTTTGAGCACCTCAACCCCTTTCTGCTTCACCTGTGCAGATGCAGAGTATTGAACTCCAATGCTTGTGTGAGAGTTCAGATACTTCACCACACGCTCAGCTGCATCCACCTGCTCCTCTGATGGATTCTGCACCACCCTAGCCAGCTGCCCAACCGAGAAAGAGATGTCGGCCCTCGTGTGAACTGCTGCATACAAGAGGCTGCCCACCAAGGACTGAAATTGCTGCTGCTCCTCGGCTTCAACCCCTTCATCCTCTGCAGCTTTCACAAGCTTGAATTCTGCTGGCAGGGGAGTTGCAACCTTGCGCTCATTCTCAATTCCGTACTTCTCCCCAAGCTCCTTGATGAACTTCTCCTGGTGCAGCTTCAACCACCTGTGATCCTGATCCCTCTCCACGTACATCCCGAGGTAGTACTTTACTTCCCCAAGGTTCTTGCACTTGAAGTTCTCCATCAGCTGCTGCTGCACCTTCTGGATCTCTTTCATGCTGCTGCTAAAGAGAAGAATGTCATCCACATAGACCAGAAACAGCACCAGCTTCTCCCCCTCCCCCTTGAGAAAGAGGCTCTCATCACAACTGCTGGTCCTGAATCCCATCTCCTCTTAAAACAGCTGCCAACTTCTGAAGTCCCGCTTTTCTTCTGCATAAACCCCTTAGCCACCAGCCTACTCTTGTAGATGGTTACCTGTCCCTTGTCATTGGTCTTGATCCTTAGCACCCACTTGCATTGTACGGCTTTCTTCCCCTCAGGCAGCACCACTAGTTCCCAAGTCCCATTCTCCAGCAGGCTCTGGTACTCACCATCCTTGGAAGCTAGCCATTTGTCCCTATCTGGTCCAGCTAATGCCTCCTCCATGCTAGCTGGTTCCTCTGGTGCAGGGGCAATAAAATGCGGGTCATAGCCATGCGGTAGAATCAGCAATGCCTCCTCAGTCCCAAGCTGCTGCTCCGCTACATCAGCTCCTGCAGTCAGCTTCTTAGTAGCCATACGGGTACGTCCTGGCCTGGAGACGGGTGTCTCCCATCCCTTCATAACAACACCCTTCGGCTTCTTAGTTTTTCCCAGCTGCTGCTCTCCTCCCTCGGATCCAGCAGCTCCACTAGTGCTACCGCTAGTCTCCACACCATCCTTTTGTCCACCAGCAGGTGCCTCCTGTACCTTCTTTCCATCACCACCCTCTGCAGCTGCCTCCTCTCCCTCGTCCCACACACTAGGAGTCAGGTCCAGCTGCATGGTGATCTGCTCCATCTGCTGGGACACCCTGGCCTCCGGCTGTTTCTCCCAGCTCCCATACATCATGCCCTCAACAAACTTCACATCCCTGCTGTCAAACAATACACCCTTGGAAGGTTCCCACAGCAGCCATCCCTTGCTCTCAGCAGCCAGCCCCAAATGCACACACCAGATTGCACTCGCCCCCAACTTACTGCGGTAGGTCTTGGGGACGTGGGCGACTGCCATGCAACCGAACACCCTCAGCATGTCCACCGGCGGCTTCCTCCCAAGCCACCTCTCCAACGGCACCCACGAGTCATCCCCAACCTTTGTGAGCACCCTGTTCCTAGCGACGGTAGCGTGCCGAACAGCATGGGGCCACATCAAGTTGCCCAGCCCAGATTCTATGAGCAGCGCCCTAGCTGTCTCCAGAATTGTCCGGTTCGCCCGTTCTGCTACACCGTTGGACTGTGGGGTGTAAGCCGTGGTCAGCTCCCTCTGGATGCCCTGCTTCTTGAGCCAGGCCGTCATCTCAGCTCCAAGGAACTCACCACCCCGATCTGTCCTAATCCGCTTCACCACACAGTCCGCTTACTTCTCCACGAACGGCAGCCTATCGTCCGGAATAATGGAGGCGGCGTGATCTTTCTGCTTCAGCGGACGCCCACATTAGCCTGCTCTAGTCATCCACTATGGTTAGGAAATACCGCTCCCTCTTGAGCCCTTGCACCGGCAGCGGCCCCACCAAGTCCATGTGCACCAGCTCCAACGGCTTTTTGCTCCTGCCAGCCACACTATGGAAGGGGAAACGGGTGAACTTTGAAAAGAGGCAAATTTCACAGTTATCATCAGGTGGTTGTCCGTTCAGCTTCAAGCCCTTAACGGCTCCATCCTTCTCCAACTGCTTCAGCAAAGGCATTGCCACATGCCCCAAACGTCGGTGTGCAGTTGCCCAATCCGTCTCCCCAGATCTGGCCGATACTTTCACACCAACCCCTCCAACGGCGTTGCACTCCCCCTGGGATGCAGACCCCTCTCCAGCCTGCCCCCCACCATGCCACGCCAACGCCGGCAGCTGCCACATGGATCTGTACACGTCCGTACTCTCGTGCAGATCCCAAAGCACCCAATTGCCCAGCTGCCCCTTGCAAGTGCGTGCCCCATCCGTGCTAGTGCTCACCCCAGACTTGCCAAGCTTACGGAGGGAGATGAGGTTGGCCTTGAGTTCAGGAACAAGAAGAACGTCGTGCAGCACCACCGGCTTGCCATCCGCTCCCTTAAACGCAGCTCGTCCCGCACCAGCCACCTTCAGCGCGTGTCCAGAGGTGGAGCACACCTCGTTGATCAGAGCAGCTCGTACGTGGTCGAGCATGTCTTTTCGCGGCGTCATCGTCCAAGCAGCGCCCGTATTCAACACCCAATAATCCAGGGGGTGCAGCTCTGCTCCAACCTTGGCAGAGGCGTCTCCTTGCTCCCCCTGCTCCCCCTGCTCTCCAATATAGAAGAACTGGCCCGCGGTGCGCTCCTTCTTCTTTTCCGCACCGCCGTTGCTCTTTGGGTTGTTGTCGGACGAATCAGCGACCATGCTCGCGCCGTTTTTCTGGTTCCTCCGCGCGCCGCCATCCTGGTGACGATTCTGGGGGGTCCATCCATCGGGTTTCTTATAGCACAAAAACCAGGGGTTCCCCTCCTTCTCACAATACCAGCAACTCCCTTTCATTTTGCTACCAGCACCCGACTTGCCCCCACGTCCAGATTTCGCACCGCGACCCCAACCGGTACCTCCTTGTTGGTCGTTGGAGTCGTCGTCTTTCTTTGCACCGCGTCCAGCACCACCGAAGCCACGTCCTTTGCCACGTCGGCTCCCTTGCATCCTGTAGCCGCTGCTGCCGTTCGTCTCCACCCCTCAGTTGGCGGCGATGGAAGTCCTCCTCCAGAATCTTCGTCCGCACCTACTCGAGCGTCCACAAGCTCTGGTTCTGCGGCAGGCTCAATCCGCTCGTGAATTGAAGCCACGATTCCGGCAGCAGCGAGAGCATCTTCAGGCACTTGGTCTGCTCCGGGTAGGTGATTCCCGCGATCGCCAGCTTCGCGTAGAGATCACGCATCTTGTCCAGGATGGGTTGTACCGGCTCTCCCTCGCTTAGGCGCAACGCGGACAGCTCCCTCTCCATCATGAGCATCGCAGCGACGGAGGTAGGGGCGTGCAGCTTCTTCAACACCGTCCACGCCTTCGGACCGCACTCAACCTCCGGCAGCAGATGCATGACGTGGTGACGCTGGTTCAGCTCCAAACTCTGCGACATCAAGTAGTAGCCAGCCGAGGCGCGCTCGTCCCAATCTTCGTGAAGGGCGGGGTCATTCGGTCTAGGCTCCTCCCCAATCATTAGTTTCAGCAAACCGATCTGACGGAAATGAAGTTGCTGTGAGAATAAGCGAACAGGAATGAATGACTAAGGAAAGATTGGGTACAAATACAACCCTAGAAACTCTGTACCCCATATGTGCTACCCCACTATAGCCTACAAACATGCATCAGCTATAATACTCTGACACACCCCCATAGGCTAAGTGGGGGAGAACAAGGGGTCACAAGACCAGTCAAGCAAAGCAAAGCAAAACAAGCTCAGGGTGGATCACAAAGTCACCACACAGTCCGAGCACAAGAGCAGGGCCAGAGGCCAGTTCACATGCAGGAGTACGGACATATATATAAAACTAGACAAGCAAGAGCAGGTATATATATATGTCACAGTACAAGTGAAGTCAAGAGGAGAGCAAGTGAGGCAAGACAGGTACAAGACCCAGCTGGGTGCAAAAGCGCTGATGGTCACAAGGCGCGAGTGCCTTGGTGAACACATCAGCAGTGTTGGCCTCAGAGGCCACGTACGCAAGTCGCAACTGACCACGCTGCTGCAGCTCACGAGCAAGGAAGTAGCGGAGAGCAATGTGCTTCGTTCTGTGCTCCAAGCGCTGCTCTCGACACAAGGCCAGCATGGCCTTGTTGTCTACGTACAGCACTGGAGGAGAACGAGGCGGCTCTCCAAGGCCAGTCAGCAGGTAGGTGAGCCAGCAAAGCTCCTGTGCAGCCATGGCCCCGGCGTAGATCTCAGCCTCAGAACTGGAGCCGAGAACTGAAGACGAGCGAGTAGACCGCCACGAGACAGAGCCGGAACCAAGGCTGAAGGTGTAACCCTGTGACGACCGCTGCGTAGACTGGTCGTCAGCCCAAGAAGCGTCCGCGTGGCCGGTAAGGACCACTGGACTCCGCCCTCCAAACACTAGCCCCATGCCCGACGTACTGCACAGGTAGCGCAATACCCTCTTCGCTGCAGCCATGTGCTCCGGTCTGTGTCTCCCAGGAGCAACATAGCGTGCAAGAATGCTCAGAGGGTATGCAAGGTCAGGTCGTGTGCAGGTCATCAGGTACATGAGGCAGCCAACAAGCTCTGCATACGGACCACTCGACTCTACGGACTCATCCGAAGGCAGAGCTGAGAGTGAGTGGCGAGTAGGCAGAGGAGTGGCCTGAGGCGAGGAGTACGTAAAGCTGAAGCGCTGAAGGACCTGCTGCACCATGTGTGACTGAGTCAAGGTAATGGTGCGGCGTGCTCTGTCCCGAGTGATCTGCAAGCCAAGGTAGCTGCGCAGTTCACCCAGGTCTGTGCATGTGTGTCTCTTCAGCAGCTCGGACTTCACGTAGGCGAGTCCAGCAGTGTCCGCTGTGGCAAAGACCAAGTCGTCGACGTACACGAGGATGTAGAACGGCGGCAGGGAAGTGTCGGTGCGAAGAAACAGCGACGGGTCAGCAGTAGAAGGAGCAAACCCAAGAGCTGCAAGCGTAGTCCTCAGTGTGTCGTGCCACTCACGCGGTGCCTGGCGGAGACCGTAGACTGGCCGTTGGAGGCTCCACTGGGTGCCAGGAGGGAAAGTCCCAGTGAAGCCAGGTGGACGGCGAAGCCGGATCTCCTCGTGCAGGCTACCCTGCAAGAACGCAATGCTGAAGTCGAGAGAGTGAAGCTCGTAGTCGCGCTGAGCGGCTATGTGCAGCAGCACCCGAAGAGTAGTCATCTTCGGGGTGGGAGAGAAGGTCTGAAAGTAGTCAACTCCCTGCCGCTGACGGAAGCCACGAGCAACGTACCGTGCCTTGAAGACAGGTGGAGAGCCCGGCGGCCGCTTCACCCTGAAGATCCACATGCCACTGACGATGTTCGCCCCAGGAGGGGGAACCGCGTCAACGTAGGTGCCTGTGGACTTCCAGGAAGCCATCTCTGCATCCATAGCTGCCTGCCACTGAGAGGAGTACGGACCCTCTACGGCCTCCGCGTAAGAACGCGGAGTCGGGATGTCTAGTGCATCCGGGTCTCCCTCAGGGGCAAGCAGAACAGACGCGAGATGAGGTGAAGCAGCCGCTAGACACTGTAACTCCTCCTGCCTGTCCTCTAGGACGTCCGTGCCAAGAGCACACTCACCCCCGACGGACGGAGGACAGACAGACGCAGACTCAGCAACAAGACTAGCAGCGTAGTCGAGACGACAGCGAGCAGCAAAGTCGACGAGCTCAGCGACTAGAGCAGACGCAGCAGTGGACTCAAAAGAGGGGTCAGTGACGACAGTAGCAAGCAGACGCGTGACAGTAGGGCTGGCAGCACGAAGAGAGTCCGACTCAGGGTCGGCAAGCGCAGGAAGAGAGGACTCAGGAGGAGAAAGCAAAGGGGCACGCAGAAGAGCAGTGGACGGACGCAAAGACATCCGGTGCGTGCCAGGGACAGGAGGAGGACGCTGACGCGAACTGCGACCACTAGCGCGAGCAGCACGAACAGGCGACGCGGGACGAGACGCAGGCTCACCACGCTCAGCAAGACCTCCAGTAGGACCAGTGTAAGGAGAGGGAGCAGGCAGTGGAGAGGAAGGCTCCAGTAGAGACTGCGACTGGACAGGCGGTGGACCCTCTACTGGAGGAGAAAGACCAAGAACCTGCTGCAGGAGCGGAACGAAGTACGGCCGAGGCCGTGTGGCAGCTCCAAACGCAGCAGGGACAGCACCAGCACCCTCAGCGACAGCACCAGCGCCACCCACACCTCCAGCGGCGGGACCAACAGCAGTAGGCTCAGCACCAACGCCCTCAGCAGCTCCAGCTCCAGGAGGACCCGCAGGTCCAGCAGCTCCGGGACCGGCAGCACCTGCACCCTCGACGGTCGAAGAAGCTCTAGCTCCAGCTCCAGCAGCACCTCCAGACTCAGCAGCACGCCTCCAGCGGCGAGCGAACCACTCGCGCAGCTCCTGTGGAGAGAGGGGCTCCCGGCGAGACGCAGCAGCAGGAGAAACCCCATGCTCAGCAGCTCCAGACGCAGCAGGGACAGCACTAGCACCCTCAGCGACAGCACCAGCGCCACCCACACCTCTAGCGGCAGGACCAACAGCAGTAGGCTCAGCACCAACGCCCTCAGCAGCTCCAGCTCCAGGAGGACCCGCAGGTCCAGCAGCTCCGGGACCGGCAGCACCCGCACCCTCGACGGTCGAAGAAGCTCCAGCTCTAGCTCCAGCAGCACCTCCAGACTCAGCAGCACGCCTCCAGCGGCGAGCGAACCACTCGCGCAGCTCCTGTGGAGAGAGGGGCTCCCGGCGAGACGCAGCAGCAGGAGAAACCCCAGGCGCAGCAGCTCCAGACGCAGCACCCCCAGGCTCAGCAGCTCCCGACCCAGCACCCCCAGACCCAGCACCTCCAGGCACAGCACCCCCCGGCTCAGCACCCCCAGGCTCCGCACCCTCCGCAGTAGCACCCTCAGGCCCAGTACCCCCAGCAGTAGCACCCCCAGGCTCAGCACCCCCGCGCACAGCACCCCCAGAGTCAGCACCCCCAGGCTCAGCACCCGCAGCAGCACCAGAGTCACCTGTAACCTCCACCGGGTCAACAGTGTCTACCTGGGACACACCTGAGGGGGCAGGAACCTGAGGGGGGAGGGGGTCTACCGGGGGGGGAACCGGCACAAGGAAGTCCGGGGGAGGGGGGAGGGAAGGAGTGCGGTAGGGGAAGAGACGGTAGAAGGGGACTGACTCGTCGAACGTGACGTCCTGGGAGGACAGAACACAACGAGAGGAGGGGTGGTAAAACTGCCACCCTGGGGCGTCAGTGGGGAAGCCAAGGAAGACACAGGGAGCAGCACGAGGGGACAGCTTGTCCGCGGACAAGTCGCGGACAAACGCCCGAGATCCCCAGACACGGAACACAGACGCATCACCAACCTTCCCCGTCCACAGCAAGGCTGGGGACATCGCAGGTCGAGAGACCCGGGGGTGAAGGTTGAGCTGATGCGCCGCGTACCTCACCGCAAACGGCCACAGAAAATGGGGGGCAGCCGCATGCATCATGGACGTACGAGCGACATCCATGACCATGCCAATGCGGCGCTCAGCAATCCCATTTTGCTGTGGAGAGTCCGGAAGCGTGAAGGTCTGGCGGATCCCCCGTGCACGACAGTAGTCTCGCAGAAGGCGAGAAGAGAACTCTCCGCCTCTGTCCGAGTGCAGACGCAGAACAGGAAAGTCCGAGCCGAAGCTCTTCCTGAGCTGGAGACGAGCCTCGCGGATCCAGTCGATCAGCACCTCAGTGACCGCACCCTTGCTGCGCAAGGGGAGGACTGTGGTGTAACGCGAGTAGTCGTCAACCACCAACAGGAAGTAGCGCTCGTGACCCTGCCCACGGACAGGGGCTGGGCCCCACACATCCATGTGAAGCGTCTGCAGGGGAGCCTCTGTCGGGGGGAAGTGGGAGGAGTGAGGAGTAGCCCGGAGGCAACCCTCGACACAGGGGACACAGGAAGGTCCTGGCCCGGAGGGGAGAGGAGGGAGAGACTGGGGAAGACCAGAGACAAGGACACGGGAAGCCATGCTCCGAAGACGGGGCAAGGAGGGATGGCCAAGACGGTGGTGCCACAGGAGAGTCTCGTGAGACAGGAGGCGACAAGAACAGGGGGCAGACTCAGGACCTGACCGGGACGCAGCAGCAAGCACCTGACCCGACGCAGCCACCTGACCAGACGCAGGGACAGGAGGAGACTCAACGGTCAGGGTGTAGAGACTCGACCCTGGCCGACGCGAGAACGTGGCCAGGTGTCGGCCTGTGCGTGCGTCCGTGCAGTGGGTCACCCGCTGACTCGCAGGAGTGAACTGGTGAACCCCCGCATCCTGTAGGTCTGCACCACTCACCAAGTTCGTCGAGAACGAGGGGAGGTACAGGCCAGACAGGGTGCCCGAGGGGGCAGCCGGACACGGGAGGACAGTGGAGAAGTGAGCGAGGACAGGACCCCCAGAGGGGTCAACCAGGGAGACTGCAACCGGCCGACCAAGCGCCGTGAGTGTGGTGCGGTCCCGAAAGAAGGAGCGAGAAGCCCCAGAGTCAAGTGTAAAGGTGAGGGAGGCCGAAGCCAACGCGGTACCTGAGAGCGCAGCCTCACCCGCACCTGAGGAAGCAGACTCACGAGCACCTAGAGCAGCAGCCGCACCTGTACCTGGAGCAGGAGACTCACTAGCACCCAGAGCAGCAGCCTCACCAGTAGCTAGAGCAGCAGGTCCTATACCTGGGTCAGGCGGGACGCACAGGTGACCGGCACGGTCAGCAATAGTAGGCAATGCATACATGGCAGTGAGAATAGCATCATAGTCAAGAGCATATATATCTACCCTCTGCCTAAGCAACTCCACCCAGTCGGGAAGCTCAGCCTCGTCGCCAAACACGGCACGCCAGGCGTCGCTCAGACGGGCGAAGCAGCGGGACGGTGTATGACTACGTGTCCCACAAGGCTGACCAGTCCGAGTACCAGTGCGAATCACGTAAGAGCAGCGAACAGCACTGAGAGACCCTCCACTCTGAGCGTACCACTCACGAAGCTGGCGAGGCGTGAGAGACACGCGAGAGGGTCGCGGGAGCTGCATCCGGCCGCCACCACGAGTAGAAGCAGCAGGAGTGGAAGTAGGAGTAGCGTCGCCACCCCTATAGCCCCAACCAGCGTACCACCCACGCAGCTGCTGGGGCGTGAGGGACGCACGCAGGCGTCGCTGGGGCTGCATCTGGCTCCGCAAGGAGAAGCAGGAGCAGGACTAGCAGCAGGAAGGCAGGCAGCCAGGCAAGCCAAAAGGCAGGCAGGCAGACGCGCAGCGTGCTAGCAGGGCAAGAGCTCACCAGTGGTGGGAAGAGTAGGCTCGGCGACTCAGTGGCTCGGCAGCTCGGCGGCTCGGGCAACTCGGGCGGCTCGGCGGCAACTGCAGCTCAGCAGCTCGGTGACTCGGCGGCTCTGCGGCAGGGCGGCTCGGCAGCAACTGCAGCTCAGCAGCTCAGCGACCCGGCGCCTCGGCGGCAGGGCGGCTCGGCTGCTGGGCGGCTCGGGTGAAGGGCGGCTCGGCGGCTGCAGGTGAGCGATGAAGGAGGAGGAGAAGCAGGGGAGGCCACGCACCTGCCACCCCGCAAGCGGCCCCCTCAGGTCGCCTCGACAGGCGACGGGAAAAGGGGGGGGTGGGTGGCGGGGGCCGGTAGGTGCAGCGGCGGGACCAGCAGGTGCAGTTGCGGGGCCGGTAGAAGGTGACGGCAGGAGCCGTCACGAGGGGACGGCGGGGCCGTCAGGAAGGGACGGCGGGGCCGTCACGAAGGGACGGCGGGGCCGTCAGGAGGCGACCGGGCCGCGACGGGGGCAGGCGGCGGGGCCGCGTAAGGGCCTGGGCGGGGCCGCGACAGAGCCGTCAGCGGGGCCGCGTGAAAGCCGGGGCGGGGCCTCGCAGAAGCCGGGGCGGGGCCGCGCGAGAGCAGGCGGCGGGGCCGCGAAGGAGCCGGGGCGGGGCCGCGTGAGAGCAGGTGGCGGGGCCGCGTAAGGGCCTGGGCGGGGCCGCGACAAAGCCGTCGGCGGGGCCGCGTGAAAGCCGGGGCAGGGCCGCGTAGAAGCCGGGGCAGGGCCGCGCGAGAGCAGGCGGCGGGGCCGCGAAGGAGCCGGGGCGGGGCCGCGTGAGAGCAGGCGGCGGGGCTGCGTAAAGGCCGGGGCGGGGCCGCGACAGAGCCTGCTGCGGGGCCGCGTGAGAGCCGGCGACGGGGCCGCGAAGGGCCGGCGGCAGGGCCCCATCAGAGAGGGCGGCGGGGCCGCGTCAGTGAAAGCGGCGGGGCCGCAGGGAAAATGACGACCCGAGGGGTCGCTAAAAAAAAATCGCGCCTCGGGGGGCGCTTCGGTGGGCCCAAAAAAAAACGGTCCGTAAAAGGACCCGCTCTATACCATGTGAGAATAAGCGAACAGGAATGAATGACTAAGGAAAGATTGGGTACAAATACAACCCTAGAAACTCTGTACCCCATATGTGCTACCCCACTATAGCCTACAAACATGCATCAGCTATAATACTCTGACAATTGCATTTTCCAGGCCCAATCATCATAGCCCTCACCATTGAACTTTTCGACGGTGAAGTTTTTCAGCACCTCCTTGATCAGCGAGCTCTGGCTTGTTCGCGCTCCCCTTGGCGCAGAAACACCAGAATCTTGGCTGCCGCTACGATCTTGGGCTGAAGATTCACCAGCTACCGCCGAGGTGTTGCCCGCCATAGCTACCTATATCGAGGATCACTATAACGCAGCTCTGATACCAGCTTGTTGGTATAAGGGCCTAATAAACTCAAGCTATTAAGACTTAAAACCTCTCCTCGGGGTCACCTCCAAGGGTCCTTGGGTGCCTGGTACAAGACCAGCCCCTATCCTCGGGTCCGAGTTTGTAGAGAGAGGGATCAAGAGGGACTTAGTCAAAACAGCAAGAGTACCTTGAACGTCGCGCAGCATATCGTGCAGACCGTCAATCGGATTAAGCTGAGAATTTCCTATATCGAAGCTCACTCTAAGAGCTTTAAAATAAGCCAAGTTGCCTCGCGAAAAGTTCTGCCATTACGAAGTTATGGCTCGGACAGCGTTAGCCTAGCGTTGGAGTGCTAGCGTACTAGCGTTGACTCGGGTAGCATTCCGCCGTCGCACCTCGTAGAAAGGAAATTCCAGCAAGGAAGGAGTTCGCTTGAATCAGTTTCACTATATTCAGGTACAAACAGAGAAGGAATATATAGTTCTAGCTAGCATGGACCTTGGGAATCAACCTGGGAACAACTAGGGATGATCCCAAATAATTCCAAGCAACAGAACCAACCTGGCTGGACAAAACAGCAGGTAGTAGGTTGGTAAACAACCTCTGGTTCTGTTTTTCCAACCTGGGAAAACAACAACCAGGTTCAGGTCCTAAAAACAGAACCTGTTTTGTCTTTGCCCAACCAGCCAAATGCTGGTTCCGCTGGTTTCCCCTGGCCCTGTAGCATGCAGATACAGACAAACAACATCCAACCTTCACCTAAATTGTACCCCTATAGTGCCTGCCCTACTACACTATAGTCAACCAAACAAAACAGTACAATTTCGAGTTGGATAGAACTGAATCTGCGCAATCAAGTAAGCCGAACCGCAAAGCTTCCATCTTGGGTTCCTTTGCGAGCTCGTCCTTTCTGCTTGTACTGTTCATAGCGCGTACAATGTTATGCCGAAGCGCACAATGCGCGAGTACCTGCAAATGCTTCAAGCGAAAATTGCGAAAGCAAACAAACACACCAACACACTCCACCTCAGCCTGCCGGCTGCATCCCCATCATTCCATACTAGTTCATGCTCATTCCACTCATGCACACACAACGGATTCACCATCCCCCTCTTGGTGAGGAAGTCTGCTGGCTGCTGGTGAGTCTTGATGTAGATCGGATTAACCATCCCCTCTTCACCTCCTTACGCAACCAGTGCCACTTGATACGCATGTGCTTGTTCAGCCCATGAAGCACAGCGTTCCTGGCCATCCCTAGAGCTCCCTTGCTATCACAAAACAGCGGCGTAGCAACCTTTTGCTCCTGGCCAATCTCCTCCAACAGCCTCCTCAGCCAAATCACCTCCTTCACCCCATGGAACATCGCCATGTACTCTGATTCCACAGAAGAGAGTGCTGTCTTCTGCTTCTTTGACCTCCAACAAACAGGTCCTCCCCCAACTACGCAGATGTATCCTCCCACAGATGAGGAAGCCTCCTTCTCAGAGGCCCACGTAGCATCGGTAAAGCAAGTGAGAAAAAGCTTGCCTTCTCCAAGCCTCTCCCCCTTCTCTTTCAGCACCTCAACCCCTTTCTGCTTCACCTGTGTAGATGCGGAGTATTGAACTCCAATGCTTGGGTGAGAGTTCAGATACTTCACCAACCGCTCAGCTGCATCCACCTGCTCCTCTGATGGATTCTGCACCACCCTAGCCAGCTGCCCAACCGAGAAAGAGATGTCGGGCCTCGTGTGAACTGCTGCATACAAGAGGCTGCCCACCAAGGACTGAAATTGCTGCTGCTCCTCGGCTTCAACCCCTTCATCCTCTGCAGCTTTCACAAGCTTGAATTCTGCTGGCAGGGGAGTTGCAACCTTGCGTTCATTCTCAATTCCGTACTTCTCCCCAAGCTCCTTGATGAACTTCTCCTGATGCAGCTTCAACCACCTGTGATCCAGATCCCTCTCCACGTGCATCCCGAGGTAGTACTTTACCTCCCCAAGGTTCTTGCACTTGAAGTTCTTCATCAGCTGCTGCTGCACCTTCTGGATCTCCTTCATGCTGCTGCTAAAGAGAAGAATGTCGTCCACATAGACCAGAAACAGCACCAGCTTCTCCCCCTCCCCCTTGAGAAAGAGGCTCTCATCACAGCTGCTGGTCCTGAATCCCATCTCCTCTAAAACAGCTGCCAACTTCTGGTACCAGCAGCGTGGCGCCTGCTTCAAGCCGTAGATGGACTTTTTCAGCTTGCACACCCTGCCCGTACCATCCTCATACCCAGGTGGCTGCGTCATGAACACCTCCTCCTCTAAAATCCCGTTGAGGAATGCCGTTGATATGTCCATCTGGATAATGAACTTCCCACTAACGGCTGCATCTGCCAACAAGATACGAAGGGCAGGGGGTTTGGCAGTGGGAGCAAAGATCTCATTGAAGTCCCGCTTCTCGTTCTGCATAAACCCCTTAGCCACCAACCTACTCTTGTAGATGGTGACCTGCCCCTTGTCGTCAGTCTTGATCCTTAGCACCCACTTGCATTGTACCGCTTTCTTTCCCTCAGGCAGCACCACTAGTTCCCAAGTCCCATTCTCCAGCTGGCTTTGGTACTCAGCATCCCTAGAAGCTAGCCATTTGTCCCTATCTGGTCCAGCTAATGCCTCCTCCATGCTAGCTGGTTCCTCTGGTGCAGGGGCAAGAAAACAGTACGCGGTAGAATCAGCAATGCCTCCTCGGTCCCAAGCTGCTGCTCAGCTACATCAGCTCTCGCAGTCAGCTTCTTAGTAGCCATACGGGTACGTCCTGGCATGGAGACGGGTGTCTCCCATCCCTTCATAACGACACCCTTCGGCTTCTTAGTTTTTCCCTGCTGCTGCTCTCCTCCTTCGGATCCAGCAGCTCCACTAGTGCTAGTCTCCACATCATTTTCTCCACCAGCAGGTGCCTCCTGTACCTCCTTTCCATCACCACCATCTGCAGCTGCCTCCTCTCCCTCCTCCCACACACTAGGAGTCAGGTCCAGGTGCATGGTGATCTGCTCCATTTGCTGGGACACCCTGGCCTCCGGCTGTTTCTCCCAGCTCCCATACATCATGCCCTCAACAAACTTCACATCCCTGCTGTCAAACAACACACCCTCGGAAGGCTCCCTCAGCAGCCATCCCTTGCTCTCAGCAGCCAGCCCGAAATGCACACACCACATTGCACTCGCCCCCAACTTACTGCGGTAGGTCTTGGGGACGTGGGCGACTGCCATGCAACCGAACACCCTCAGCATGTCCACCGGCGGCTTCCTCCCAAGCCACCTCTCCAACGGCACCCACGAGTCATCCCCAACCTTTGTGAGTACCCTGTTCCTAGCAACGGTAGCGTGCCGAACAGCATGGGGCCACATTAAGTTGCCCAGCCCAGATTCTATGAGCAGCGCCCTAGCTGTCTCCAGAATTGTCCGGTTCGCCCGTTCTGCTACACCGTTGGACTGTGGGGTGTAAGCCATGGTCAGCTCCCTCTGGATGCCAGGCAGTCATCTCAGCTCCAAGGAACTCACCACCCCGATCTTTCCTAATCCGCTTCACCACACATTCCGCTTGCTTCTCCACTAACGGCAGCCAATCGTCCCGAATCGTAGAGGCGGCGTGATCTTTCTGCTTCAGTGGATACCCCACATTAGCCTGCTCCAGTTATCCACTATGGTTAGGAAGTACCGCTCCCCCTTGTGCCCTTGCACCGGCAGCGGCCCCACCAAGTCCATGTGGACCAGCTCCAACGGCTTTTTGCTCCTGCCAGCCACACTATGGAAGGGGGAACGGGTGAAGTTTGAAAGGAGGCAAATTTCACAGTTATCATCGGGTCGTTGTCCGTTCAGCTTCAAGCCCTTAACGGCTCCATCCTTCTCTAGTTGCTTCAGCAAAGGCATTGCCACATGCCCCAAACGTCGGTGTGCAGTTGCCCAATCCGTCTCCCCATATCTGGCTGACACTTTCACACCAACCCCTCCAACGGCATTGCACTCCCCCTGGGATGCAGGCCCCTCTCCAGCCTGGCCCCCACCGTGCCACGCCAGCGCCGGCAGCTGCCACATAGATCTGTACACGTCCTTGCTCTCGTGCAGATCCCAAAGCACCCGATTGCCCAGCTTCCCCTTATAAGTGCGAGCCCCATCCGTGTTGGTGTTCACCCCAGCCTTGCCAAGCTTACGGAGGGAGATAAGGTTGGCCTTCAGGTCGGGGACGAGGAGAACGTTGTGCAGCACCACCGGCTTGCCATCCGCTCCCTTAAACGCAGCTCGTCCCGCACCAGCCAAATTCAAAATGTGTCCAGAGGCAGAGCACACCTCATTAATCGGTGCAGCGCGTACGTCGTCCAGCAGGTCCTTGCGCGGCGTCATTGTCCAAGCAGCGCCTGTGTCCAACACCCAATAGTCCAATGGGTGCAGCTCTGCTCCAACCTTAGCAGATGCGTCTCCTTGCTCCCCCTTGTCTCCCACATGGAAGAATTGGCCCGTGGTGCGCTCCTTTTTCTTCTCCGCACCGCCGTTGCCATTCGGGTTGTTGTCAGACGAATCAGCGACCATGTTGGCGCCGTTTTTCTGGTTCCTCCGCGTGCCGCCATCCTGGTGACGATTCTGGGGGGTCCATCCATCGGGTTTCTTATAGCACAAAAACCAGGGGTGCCCTTCCTTCTCACAATACCAGCAACTCCCTTTCATTTTGCCACCAGCACCCGACTTGCCCCCACGTCCAGATTTCGCACCGCGACCCCAACCGGTACCTCCTTGTTGGTCGTTGGAGTCGTCGTCTTTCTTTGCACCGCGTCCAGCACCACCGAAGCCACGTCCTTTGCCACGTCGGCTCCCTTGCATCCCGTAGCCGCTGCTGCCGTCGTCTCCACCCCTCTGTTGACGGCGACGGAAGTCCTCCTCTAGAATCTTTGTCCGCACCCACTCGAGTGTCCACGAGCTCTGGTTCTGCGGCAGGCTCAATCCGCTCGTGAATTGAAGCCACGATTCCGGCAGCAGCGAGAGCATCTTCAGGCACTTGGTCTGCTCCGGGTAGGTGATTCCCGCGGTCGCCAACTTCGTGTAGAGGTCGCGCAATTTGTCCAGGACAGGTTGCACCGGCTCTCCCTCGCTCACGCGCAACGCGGACAGCTCCCTCTCCAGCATCAACGTTGCAACAACGGAGGTTGGGGCGTGCAGCTCCTTCAACACGGTCCACGCCTTCGGACCGCACTCAACCTCCGGCAGCAGGTGCATGACGTGGTGACGCTGGTTCAGCTCCAAACTCTGCGACATCAAATAGTAGCCAGCCGAGGCACGCTCGTCCCAATCTTCCTGAACGGCGGGGTCACTCGGTCTAGGCTCCTCCCCAATCATTAGTTTCAGCAATCTGATCTGACGGAAATAAAGTTGCATTTTCCAGGCCCAATCATCATAGCCCTCACCATTGAACTTCTCGACAGTGAAGTTTTTCAGCACCTCCTTGATCAGCGAGCCCTGGCTTGTTCGCGCTCCCCTTGGCGCAGAAACACCAGAATCATGGCTGCCGCTACGATCTTGGGCTGAAGATTCACCAGCTACCGCCGAGGTGTTGCCCGCCATAGCTACCTATATCGAGGATCACTATAACACAGCTCTGATACCAGCTTGTTGGTGTAAGGGCCTAATAAACTCAACCTATTAAGACTTTATCAAACTTAAAACCTCTCCTCGGGGTCACCTCCAAGGGTCCTTGGGTGCCTGGTACAAGACCAGCCCCTATCCTCGGGTCCGAGTTTGTAGAGAGAGGGATCAAGAGGGACTTAGTCAAAACAGCAAGAGTACCTTGAACGTTGCGCAGCGTATCGTGCAGACCGTCGATCGGATTAAACTGAGAATATCCTATATCGAAGCTCACTCTAAGAGCTTCAAAATAAGCCAAGTTGCCTCCCGAAAAGTTCTGCCATTACAAAGTTATGGCTCGGGCAGCGTTAGCCTAGCGTTGGAGTGCTAGCGTACTAGCGTTGACTCGGGTAGCATTCCGCCGTTGCACCGCGTAGAGAGGAAATTCCAGCAAGGAAGGAATTCGCTTGAATCAAATTGACTATATTCAGATACAAACAGAGAAGGAATATTTAGTTCTAGCTAGCATGGACATTGGGAATAAACTTGGGAACAACTAGGGATGATCCCAAATAATTCCAAGCAACAGAACCAACCTGGCTGGACAAAATAGCAGGTGGTAGGTTGGTGAACAACCTCTGGTTCTGTTTTTCCAACCTGGGAAAACAACAACCAGGTTCAGGTCCTAAAAACAGAACCTGTTTTGTCTTTGCCCAACCAGCCAAATGCTGGTTCCGCTGGTTTCCCCTGGCCCTGTAGCATGCAGACACAGACAAATAACATCCAACCTTCACCTAAATTGTACCCTTATAGTGCCTGCCCTACTACACTATAGTCAACCAAACAAAACAGTACAATTTCGAGTTGGATAGAACTGAATCTGTGCAATCAAGTAAGCCGAACCGCAAAGCTTCCATCTTGGGTTCCTTTGCGAGCTCGTCCTTTCTGCTTGTACTGTTCATAGCGCGTACAATGTTATGCCGAAGCGCACATTGTGCGAGTACCTGCAAATGCTTCAAGCAAAAATTGCGAAAGCAAACAAACACACGAACATACCATTCACACTCAAATGCATTTGCACACGCATACTCGTACAAACAGACGGCAGGATGTCGTGCAATGTGAATTTGCACCCAACATACATCTCTGCTGTGATGGAGCGCTATGGTATAACTAAGGGTCGCATCGTAATGGCGCCGTTTCCTGCAAGCTTCACGCTGAAGAAGGTAGTTGAGGATGATGATGTGCTCGAGGATGAGCTGCAGAACGAGTACCAGTCACTCATTAAGAATGTGATATATGCAGCTATGCATACGCGATCTGATGCTTCCTTTAGAGTATGGCAGCTGGCCAGAATTGTGCATCGGCCCACTGAGGAGCAGTTGGAGGTGGCAAAGCGCATGGCACGCTACCTCGGATGAACGGCATCTGTTGGTGTTTAGTTTTCAGCTGCTGGCTAGCTGGAACAGTTTGGAGCAGATGGGATGACGCCTCGAACCTTGAAGCTGTCATGCTTCACCGACGCTACGTGGGCCTCGGAGAAGGAGGATCAATCATCTATTGGTGGCTGTCTCCATGGTTGGAGTTGGACCAGTGAGTTGGAGGTCCAAGAAGCAGAGTGAGATTGCTCAGTCTTCAGCAGAGGCAGAGTACATGGCGATGTACCACGCCATCAAGGAGGCTGTGCTTCTGAGGAAGCTGGTAGAGGAAATAGGCGAGAGACCTACACCACTTTACTCCGACAGCGAGGGTGCTATTGGCGTTGCCACTAATCCTATCCTGAATGGGCCGAACAAGCATATGAAAATTAAATGGCACTGGGTGAGGCAGATGATTTAGGAAGGAGTGTTGAGCTTCATCATGTGAAGGCCAACAAGCGATGGCAGGTGTTCTCACCAAGAGACTTCCCGAGAGTGCACACTGGAAGTGTGCAACGATGTGTGCTTTGTCATTGCACTAGTGTGGGCAGCAATGTCATGAGCGCATGTATATTTGTGTGCATGTGAGTTTGCATGCATGTAAGTATGTGTCCATGCAGTCTGTTAGTCCAAGGGGGAGTTTGTTAAATGCACGCCAATTTGAGTGCATGTCATTTTAACGTCCCGCCAAATGTTCGTGCTATTTCAGCTTGTTTGATTTGCATAAAATGAACCAGATTGCCTCGCGAAAAGTTCTGCCATTACGAAGTTATGGCTCGGACAGCGTTTGCCTAGCGTTCGAGTGCTAGCGTACTTGCGTTTGACTCAGGTAGCATTCCGCCGTCGCACCGCGTAGAAAGGAAATTCCAGCAAGGAAGGAATTCGCTTGAATCAATTTCACTATATTCAGGTACAAACAGAGAAGGAATAAACAGCTCTAGCTAGCAAGGACCTTGAGAATCAACCTGGGAACAACCAGGGATGATCCCAAATAATTCCAAGCAACAGAATCAACCTGGCTGGACAAAATAGCAGGTGGTAGGTTGGTGAACAACCTCTGGTTCTGTTTTTCCAACCTGGGAAAACAACAACCAGGTTCAGGTCCTAAAAACAGAACCTGTTTTGTCTTTGCCCAACCAGCCAAATGCTGGTTCCGCTGGTTTCCCCTGGCCCTGTAGCATGCAGATACAGACAAACAACATCCAACCTTCACCTAAATTGTACCCCTATAGTGCCTGCCCTGCTACACTATAGTCAACCAAACAAAACAGTACAATTTCGAGTTGGATAGAACTGATTCTGCGCAATCAAGTAAGCCGAACCGCAAAGCTTCCATCTTGGGCTCCTTAGCGAGCTCGTCCTTTCTGCTTGTACTATTCATAGCGCGTTCAATGTTATGCCAAAGCGCACAATGCGCGAGTACCTGCAAATGCTTCAAGCAAAAATTGCGAAAGCAAACAAACACACGAACATTCCATTCATACCCAAATGCATTCGCACGCGCATACTCGTACAAACAGACGGCAGGATGTCGTGCAATGTGAATTTGCACCCAACAGAAACTGGCGAAGACTACAAGGTAGTCGCCGCTGGTGTGCAGAGAACCCGACAGTGATGCTGCTCGACAGCTGCTTCTCCACGACCTGATGGGGACAAAGGAGGCATTCGTCGACATGCAGCAGAGCGGTGACGTGAGCTACATGCGCGGCCCTGGGTTAGTCACCCTCAACTAAACGCAAATCCGTTTGGTAAGATGGCGCGGGGTAGGCTTAGCTACGATCTCCAATTCTAATCACTTGAAAAGATGGTCCCTTGAGTGAGAACGAATTGAAAGCGTTCAGCAGCTGCATGACTAAATTGGTAGAGAAAGTACAAGCATCAAGGCATAGAAATTAGGAGTTGGAGACTCCAAGAGAACCGTGAGAGGGAAAGGGTTCTCCAAGAGCTACGGAAGGACGACACGAACCTTCATAGTAGGAAGGATTCAACTCTCATGATAAGGTCCTTGAGGAGTCATGTGCAAAATCCAATATAGTTGGATTTTGCCTAGGTGTTGCAACATTTGCAACCCATGTTAGAAACTTATAACCACCCCAATCTGAAAGTCAATGTTGCCTTCCTAACCACCAAACCAAAGATCGCTTTACGTCCCAATCATCACGCAATGTGGATAGTACCTCAAAATGAGATAGATTTCACACTGTTGGAGGTCTTGTAACTTGGCCGATCTTGGTCGGTATAAAGCGATCTTGGTATCGTTAGAAAGATCTGAATTCTCCTACACGATCAAGCATGTTTACTTGGAGAAAAACACATAGACGGTATAATCCAACAGCGATGGATAATGATATATGCCCACGCAAATAATGCACGCATGAATGGGACGAGCATTCGGCAAGACGTTAAGATGACATGCAGTCAAACTGACGTGCATTCAACAAATTCCCGCTCAGACTAACGGACTGCATGCAGAGACATTGATACGCATGCAAACTTTTATGCACACAGACACACATGCACTCATGACATAGTTGCACAGACTAGTGCAATGTCATGCCACATATCTTAGCACACTTCCAATGTGCGCTCTCGGGAAGTCTCTTGATAAGAATCCCCTCCTGCTTGTTGGCCTTCACATGATGAAGCTCAACAACCCCCTCCTTCACGATCTGCCTCATCCAGTGCCACATATACGTCATGTGCTTGTTCATCTCATTCAGGATAAGACTAGTGGTCATGCCTATAGCACCCTCATTGTCAGAGTAAATTGGTGTAGGTCCTCATGTTCAGCTCCCATGTCCTCCAGCAGCTTCCTCAGGAGCACAATCTCTTTGGTGGCGTGGTATATCGCCATGTACTCTGCCTCTATCGAAGACTGAGCAATCTCACTCTGCTTTTTGAACCTCCAACTCACTGGGCCACCTACGTCTATGCACACAAAGCCACCAACAGATTATTGATCCTCCTCCTCCGAGGCCCATGTAGCGTCAGTGAAGCAGGACGACTTCAAGGTTCCAGGCGTCAACCCATCTGCTCCGGCTGGCCAGCAGCTGAAAACTGAACACCAGCAGATGTCGTTGATCTGAGGTAACGCACCATGCACTTTGCCACCTCTAACTGCACCTCAGTAGGCCGCTGCATAACTCTGGCCAACTGCCCCATTTCTAATGAAGCATCAAGTCGCGTACGCACAGCAACATTATCACACTATAAATTGTTGATTGTTAATCGTTTTGCGGCTCATCCTTGAGCACATCATCGTCCTCAGCTGCTTTCCTCAGCTGCCTTTTTCAGCTTGAAGCCTGCATGAAACAGTGTCATCACAGTGCGACCCCCATGCACACCATAGCGCTCCATCACACCAGAGATGTAGTGTGACTGATGCACCTTCAGCCACCTCCTCTCAACATCTCTCTAAATCTGCAGGCTCAAGTATTATTTGACATCCCCGAGCATCTTGCACGTGAAGTTGTCCTTCAGCAGCTTCTGTGTCCTCTCAATCTGCTCCATGGAAGATGAGAATAGAAATATGTCATCGACATATGCCAGCAGCAAGAGCCGGTGCTCCCCCTCTTTGAGCAGGAACAGGCAGTGGTCAGCTTGGGACATCTTGAAGCCTCCAGCCAGCAGCACCTTCTCCAGCTTCTTGTACCTGCTCCAAGGCACTTGCTTAAGGCCATAGATAACCTTCTTGAGCTTGCACACCGCGGGTGGTCCCATCCTCATAGCCGGCGGGCTGCGCCATGTATGTATCCTCCAGCAGCAGTCCATTGAGAAATGCGGTAGCGATATCCATCTGCTTCACGTACCATCCCTTCACAGTTGCATCCGCAAGAAAAGTCGCCGATGTTGCTAGCTTAGTTACGGGAGCGATGATCTTCTTGAAGTCCATCTTCTCTTTTTGCTGAAACCTCTTTGCAACCAAGCAGCTCTTGTACCGCTCCAACGCTCCATCAGCCCCATTCTTCAACTTGAAGACCCACTTGCTGCTGATCTCTCGTCGCCCCTTGGGTAACCCAATACCCTCCCAAGTCTCATTCTCAACGAGTCCGTTGTGTTGGTGCAATCCCACGGTTCGCACTCGGCTCGTTGTCCGTGTGCTTGCATGCATGTGTGCATGGAATCGTATGAGGGCAAGAGATAATATATATTTCATGATTATAATAGTGTATGAATGATGAGTCGTGATGTTGAATGTGTGTATTGTTGAGTCAATAGCGAGTCATTGCTAGTGGCGTGTCAAGCGGTCCTTTGTGTCCCGTGCACGGTTTCTTTTTTGTCGTGTGTCTCGTGCGCGGTTTCTATTTTGTCGTGCGTGGAACGCTCGGCGTGTCGCAGGTGTGTGCAACAGACCCATCAACAACTCAAGGATCAGTTTATGATGAAGAACCAGAGTCTTGGTTTCAAGATTCAAGTGATCGTGAAGCCTGCGAAAAGGGTACACTTCAAGATATTGAAATAGTTACAATCCAATGTGCAGTGTAATATTTCTCTCGGTATAGACCCTTGTGGAGGGTAATTTCTGTTGGGTGCAAATTCACATTGCACGACATCCTGCCGTCTGTTTGTACGAGTATGCGTGTGCGAATGCATTTGGGTGTGAATTGAATATTCGTATGTTTGTTTGCTTTCGCAATTTTTGCTTGAAGCATTTGGTGGTACTAGCGCATTATGCGCTTCGGCACAACATTGAACGCGCTATGAACAGTACAAGCAGAAAGGACGAGCTCGCAAAGGAACCCAAGATCGAAGCTTTGCGGTTCAGTTGAATTGATTGTGCAGATTCAGTTCTATCCATCTCGAAATTGTACTGTTTTGTTTGGTTTACTATAGTGTAGCAGTGCAGGCACTATAGGGGTACAATTTAGGTGAAGGTTGGATGTTGTTTGTCTATATCTGCTTGCTACAGGGCCAGGGAAAACCAGTGGAACCAGCATTTGGCTGGTTGGGCAAAGACAAATCAGGTTCTGTTTTTTTGGACATGAACCTGGTTGTTGTTTTCCCAGGTTGGAAAAACAGAACCAAGGGTTGATTACCAACCTACCACCTGCTGTATTGTCCAGCCAGGTTGGTTCTGTTGCTTGGAATTATTTGGGATCATCCTTGGTTGTTCCCGGGTTGATTCCCAAGGTCCTTGCTACCAAGAGCTATTTATTCCTTCTCTGTTTGTACCTGAATAAAGAGAATTTGATTCAAGCGAATTCCTCCCTTCCTAGAATTTCGTTTATACGCGGTGCGACAGCGGAATGCTACCTGAGTCAGCGCTAGTACGCTAGCACTCCAACGCTAGGCTAACGCTGTCCGAGCCATAACTGCGTAATGGCAGAACTTTTCACGAGGCAACTTGGCTTATTTTAAAGCTCTTGGAGTGAGCTTCGATATAGGAAATTCTCAGCTTAATCCGATCGACGGTCTGCACGATACGCTGCGCGACGTTCAAGATACTCTTGTTATTTTGACTAAGTCATTCTTGATCCCTCTCTCTACAAACTCAGACCCGAGGATAGGGGCTGGTCTTGTACCAGGCACCCAAGGACCCTTGGAGGTGACCCCGAGGAGAGGTTTTAAGTTTGATAAAGTCTTAATAGCTTGAGTTTATTAGGCCCTTACACCAGCACGCGGTGCGCTCCTTCTTCTTTTCCGCACCGCCGTTGCTCTTCGGGTTGTTTTCGGACGAATCAGCGACGATGCTCGCGCCGTTTTTCTAGTACCTCCGCGCGCCGCCATCCTGGTGACGCTTCTGGGGGGTCCATCCATCGGGTTTCTTATAGCACAAAAACCAGGGGTGCCCCTCCTTCTCACAATACCAGCAACTCCCTTCATTTTGCCACCAGCACCCGACTTGCCCCCACGTCCAGATTTCGCACCGCGACCCCAACCGGTACCTCCTTGTTGGTCGTTGGAGTTGTCGTCCTTCTTTGCACCGCGTCCAGCACCACCGAAGCCATGTCCTCTGCCACGTCGGCTTCCATGAATCCTATAGCCGCTGCTGCCGTCGTCTCCACCCCTCAGTTGGCGGCGACGGAAGTCCTCCTCTAGAATCTTTGTCCGCACCCACTCGAGTGTCCATGAGCTCTGGTTCTGCGACACGCTCAATCCGCTCGTGAATTGAAGCCACGATTCCGGCAGCAGCGAGAGCATCTTCAGGCACTTGGTCTGCTCCGGGTAGGTGATTCCCGCGGTCGCCAACTTCGCGTAGAGGTCGCGCAATTTGTCCAGCACAGGTTGCACCGGCTCTCCCTCGCTCAGGCGCAACGCAGACAGCTCCCTCTCCAGCATCAACGTTGCAACAACGGAGGTCGGGGCGTGCAGCTCCTTCAACACGGTCCACGCCTTCAAACCGCACTCAACCTTCGGCAGCAGGTGCATGACGTGGTGACACTGGTTCAGCTCCAAACTCTGCGACATCAAATAGTAGCCAGCCGAGGAGCGCTCGTCCCAATCTTCCTGCAGCGCGGGGTCATTCGGTCTAGGCTCTTCCCCAATCATTAGTTTCAGCAATCCAATCTGACGGAAATAGAGTTGCATTTTCCAGACCCAATCATTATAGCCCTCACCATTGAACTTCTCGATAGTGAAATTCTTCAACACCTCCTTGACCAGCGAGCCCTGGTTTGTTCGCGCTCCCCTTGGCGCTGAAACACCAGAATCATGGCTGCCGCTACGATCTTGGGCTGAAGATTCACCAGCTCCCATCGATGTGTTGCCCGCCATAGCTACCTATATCGAGGATCTCTATAACGCAGCTCTGATACCAGCTTGTTGGTGTAAGGGCCTAATAAACTTAAGCTATTAAGACTTTATCAAACTTAAAACCTCTCCTCGGGGTCACCTCCAAGGGTCCTTGGGTGCCTAGTACAAGACCAGCCCCTATCCTCGGGTCCGAGTTTGTAGAGAGAGGGATCAAGAGGGACTTAGTTAAAACAGCAAGAGTACCTTGAACGTCGCGCAGCGTATCGTGCAGACCGTAGATCGGATTAAGCTGAGAATTTCATATATCGAAGCTCACTCTAAGAGATTTAAAATAAGCCAAGTTGTCTTGCGAAAAGTTATGCCATTACGAAGTTATGGCTCGGACAGCGTTAGCCTAACGTTGGAGTGCTAGCGTACTAGCGTTGACTCGGGTACCATTCCGCCGTCGCACCGCGTAGAAACAAATTTCCAGGAAGGGAGGAATTCGCTTGAATCAATTTCACATATCCAGGTACAAACAGAGAAAGAATAAATAGTTCTAGCTAGCAAGGACCTTGGGAATAAACCTGGGAACAACCAAGGATGATCCCAAATAATTCCAAGCAACAGAACCAACCTGGCTGGACAAAACAGCAGGTGGTAGGTTGGTAAACAACCTCTGGTTCTGTTTTTTCCAACCTGGGAAAACAACAATCAGGTTTAGGTCCTAAAAACAGAACCTGTTTTGTCTTTGCCCAACCAGCCAAATGCTGGTTCCGCTGGTTTCCCAGGCCCTGTAGCATGCAGATACACACAAACAACATCCAACCTTCATCTAAATTGTACCCCTATAGTGCCTGTCCTGCAACACTATAGTCAACCAAACAAAACAGTACAATTTCGAGTTGGATAGAACTGAATCTGCGCAATCAAGTAAGCCGAACCGCAAAGCTTCCATCGTGGGCTCTGCAAGCTCGTCCTTTCTGCTTGTGGATATAGTGAAATTGATTCAAGCGAATTCCTCCCTTCCTGGAAATTCGTTTCTACGCGGTGAGACCGCGGAATGCTACCCGAGTCAACCCTAGTACGCTAGTACTCCAACGCTAGGCTAACGCTGTCTGAGCCATAACTTCGTAATTGCAGAACTTTTCGCGAGGCAACTTGGCTTATTTTAAAGCTCTTAGAGTGAGCTTCGATATAGGAAATTCTCAGCTTAATCCGATCGACGGTCTGCACGATACGCTGCGCGACGTTGAAGGTACTCTTGCTGTTTTGACCAAGTCCCTCTTGATCCCTCTCTCTACAAACTCGGACCCGAGGATAGGGGCTGGTCTTGTACCACTTACCCAAGGACCCTTGGAGGTGACCCCAAGGAGAGGTTTTAAGTTTGATAAAGTCTTAATAGCTTGAGTTTATTAGGTCCTTACACCAACAAGCTGGTATCAGAGCTGCGATATAGTGATCCTCCTTATAGGTAGCTATGGCGGGCAACACCTCGGCGGTAGCTGCTGAATCTTCAGCCCAAGATCGTAGCGGCAGCCAAGATTCTGGTGTTTCTGCGCCCAGGGGAGCGCGAACAAGCCAGGGCTCGCTGATCAAGGAGGTGCTGAAAAACTTCACCGTCGAGAAGTTCAATGGTGAGGGCTATGATGATTGGGCCTGGGAAATGCAACTTTATTTCCGTCAGATCGGTTTGCTGAAACTAATGATTGGGGAGGAGCCTAGACCGAGTGACCCCGCCCTTCAGGAAGATTGGGACGAGCGCGCTTCGGCTGGCTACTATTTGATGTCGCAGAGTTTGGAGCTGAACCACCGTCACCACGTCATGCACCTGCTGCCGGAGGTTGAGTGCGGTCCGAAGGCGTGGACCGTGTTGAAGGAGCTGCACGCCCCGACCTCCGTTGTTGCAACATTGATGCTGGAGAGGGAGCTGTCCGCGTTGCGCCTGAGCGAGGGAGAGCCGGTGCAACCTGTCCTGGACAAATTGCGCGACCTCTACGCGAAGTTGGCGACCGCGGGAATCACCTACCCAGAGCAGACCAAGTGCCTGAAGATGCTCTCGCTGCTGCCGGAATCGTGGCTTCAATTCACGAGCGGATTGAGCCTGCCGCAGAACCAGAGCTCGTGGACACTCGAGTGGGTGCGGACAAAGATTCTAGAGGAGGACTTCCGTTGCCGCCAACTGAGGGGTGGAGACGAACGGCAGCAGCGGCTACGGGATGCAAGGGAGCCGACGTGGCAAAGGACGTGGCTTCGGTGGTGCTAGACGCGGTGCAAAGAAATACGACGACTCCAATGACCAACAAGGAGGTACCGGTTGGGGTCGCGGTGCAAAATCTGGACATGGGGGCAAGTCGGGTGCTGGTGGCAAAATGAAAGGGAGTTGCTGGTATTGTGAGAAGGAAGGGCACCCCTGGTTTTTGTGCTATAAGAAACCCGATGGATGGACCCTCCAGAATCGTCAGCAGGATGGCGGCGCGCGGAGGAACCAGAAAAACAGCGCCAACATGGTCGCTGATTTGTCCGACAACAACCCGAAGGGCAACGGTGGTGCGGAAAAGAAGAAGGAGCGCACCGCGGGCCAATTCTTCCATATGGGAGACAAGGGGGAGCAAGGAGACGCATCTGCTAAGGCTGGAGCAGAGCTTCACCCCCTGGACTATTGGGTGTTGGACACAGGCGCTGCTTGGACAATGACGCCGCGCAAGGACCTGCTGGACGACATATGCGCTGCAACGATTAATGAGGTGTGCTCTGCCTCTGGACATATGTTGAAGGTGGCTGGTGCGGGACAAGCTGCGTTTAAGGGAGCGGATGGCAGCTAGTGGTGCTGCACGACGTTCTCCTCGTCCCCGACCTGGAGGCCAACCTTATCTCCCTCCGTAAGCTTGGCAAGGCTAGGGTGAACACCAACACAGATGGGGCTCGCACTTATGAGGTGAAGCTGGGCAATCAGGTACTTTGGGATCTGCACGAGAGCAAGGACGTGTACAGATCTATGTGGCAGCTGCCGGCGCTGGCGTGGCACGGTGGGGGGCAGGCTGGAGAGGGGTCTGCATCCCAGGGGGAGTGCAACGCCGTTGGAGGGGTTGGTGTGAAAGTGTCGGCCAGATCTGGGGAGACGGATTGGGCAACTGTACACCGACGTTTGGGGCATGTGGCAATGCCTTTGCTGAAGCAGCTGGAGAAGGATGGAGCCGTTAAGGGCTTGAAGCTGAACGGACAACCACCCGATGATAACTGTGAAATTTGCCTCCTTTCAAAGTTCACCCGTTTCCCCTTCCATAGTGTGGCTGGCAGGAGCAATAAGCCGTTGGAGCTGGTCCACATGGACTTGGTGGGGCCGCTGCCGGTGCAAGGGCACAAGGGGGAGCGGTACTTCCTAACCATAGTGGATGACTGGAGCAGGCTAATGTAGGCGTATCCGCTGAAGCAGAAAGATCACGCCGCCTCCACGATTCGGGACGATTGGCTGCCGTTCGTGGAGAAGCAAGCGGAGTGTGTGGTGAAGCGGATTAGGACAGATCGGGGTGGTGAGTTCCTAGGAGCTGAGATGACGGCCTGGCTCAAGAAGCAGGGCATCCAGAGGGAGCTGACCACGGCTTACACCCCACAGTCCAACGGTGTAGCAGAACGGGCGAACCGGACAATTCTGGAGACAGCTAGGGCGCTGCTCATAGAATCTGGGCTGGGCAACTTGATGTGGCCCCATGCTGTTCGGCACGCTACCGTCGCTAGGAACAGGGTACTCACAAAGGTTGGGGATGACTCGTGGGTGCCGTTGGAGAGGTGGCTTGGGAGGAAGCCGCCAGTGGACATGCTGAGGGTGTTCGGTTGCATGGCAGTCGCCCACGTCCCCAACACCTACCGCAGTAAGTTGGGGGCGAGTGCAATCTGGTGTGTGCATTTGGGGCTGGCTGCTAAGAGCAAAGGATGGCTGCTGTGGGAACCTTCCAAGGGTGTGTTGTTTGACAGCAGGGATGTGAAGTTTGTTGAGGGCATGATGTATGGGAGCTGGGAGAAACAGCCGGAGGCCATGGTGTCCCAGCAAATGGAGCAGATCACCATGCAGCTGGAACTGACTCCTAATGTGTGGGAGGAGGGAGAGGAGGCAGCTGCAGAGGGTAGTGATGGAAAGAAGGTACAGGAGGCACCTGCTGGTGGAGAAAATGATGTAGAGACTGGCACTAGTGGAGCTGCTGGATCTGAGGGGAGAGAGCAGCAGCAGGGGAAAACTAAGAAGCCGAAGGGTGTCGTTATGAAGGGATGGGAGACACCCGTCTCCAGGCCAGGACATACCCGTATGGCTACTAAGAAGCTTACTGCAGGAGCTGATGTAGCTGAGCAGCAATTTGGGACCGAGGAGGCATTGCTGATTCTACCGCATGGCTATGATCCGGATGAGGAGGATGAGCCTGTGTACTGTTTTCTTGCACCTGCACCAGAGGAACCAGCTAGCATGGAGGAGGCATTAGCTGGACCAGATAGGGACAAATGGCTAGCTTCCAGGGATGCTGAGTACCAGAGCCTGCTGGAGAATGGGACTTGGGAACTAGTGGTGCTGCCTGAGGAAAAGAAAGCGGTACAATGCAGGTGGGTGCTAAGGATCAAGATTGACAACAAGGGGCAAGTCACCATCTACAAGAGTAGGTTGGTGGCTAAGGGGTTTATGCAGAAAGAGAAGCGGGACTTCAATGAGATCTTTGCTCCCACTGCCAAACCCCCTACCCTTCGTGTCTTGTTGGCAGATGCAGCCGTTAGTGGGAAGTTCATTATCCAGATGGACATATCAACGGCATTCCTCAATGGGATTTTAGAGGAGGAGGTGTTCATGACACAGCCACCTGGATATGAGGATGGTACGGGCAGGGTGTGCAAGCTGAAAAAGTCCATCTACGGCTTGAAGCAGGCGCCACGCTGCTGGTACCAGAAGTTGGCAGCTGTTTTAGAGGAGATGGGATTCAGGACCAGCAGCTGTGATGAGAGCCTCTTTCTCAAGGGGGAGGGGGAGAAGCTGGTGCTGTTTCTGTTGGTGTAAGGGCCTAATAAACTCAAGCTATTAAGACTTTATCACACTTAAAACCTCTCCTCGGGGTCACCTCCAAGGGTCCTTGGGTGCCTGGTACAAGACCAGCCCCTATCCTCGGGTCCGAGTTTGTAGAGAGAGGGATCAAGAGGGACTTAGTCAAAACAGCAAGAGTACCTTGAACGTCGCGCAGCGTATCGTGCAGACCGTCGATCGGATTAAGCTGAGAATTTCCTATATCGAAGCTCACTCTAAGAGCTTTAAAATAAGCCAAGTTGCCTCGCGAAAAGTTCTGCCATTACGAAGTTATGGCTCGGACAGCGTTAGCCTAGCGTTGGAGTGCTAGCGTACTAGCGTTGACTCGGGTAGCATTCCGCCGTCGCACCGCGTAGACAAGAAATTCCAGCAAGGAAGGAATTCGCTTGAATCAATTTCACTATATTCAGGTACAAAAAGAGAAGGAATAAATAGCTCTAGCTAGCAAGGACCTTGGGAATCAACCTGGGAACAACCAGGGATGATCCCAAATAATTCCAAGCAACAGAACCAACCTGGCTGGACAAAATAGCAGGTGATAGGTTGGTGAACAACCTCTGGTTCTGTTTTTCCAACCTGGGAAAACAACAACCAGGTTCAGGTCCTAAAAACAGAACCTGTTTTGTCTTTGCCCAACCAGCCAAATGCTGGTTCCGCTGGTTTCCCCTGGCCCTGTAGCATGCAGATACAGACAAACAACATCCAACCTTCACCTAAATTGTACCCCTATAGTGCCTGCCCTGCTACACTATAGTCAACCAAACAAAACAGTACAATTTCGAGTTGGATAGAACTGAATCTGCGCAATCAAGTAAGTTGAACCGCAAAGCTTCCATCTTGGGTTCCTTTGCGAGCTCGTCCTTTCTGCTTGTACTGTTCATAGCGCGTACAATGTTATGCCGAAGCGCACATTGTGCGAGTACCTGCAAATGCTTCAAGCGAAAATTGCGAAAGCAAACAAACACACAAACATACCATTCACACGCAAATGCATTCGCACACGCATACTCGTACAAACAGACGGCAGGATGTCGTGCAATGTGAATTTGCACCCAACACACTCCCCCTCAGCCTGCCGGCTGCATCCCCATCATTCCATACTAGTTCATGCTCATTCCACTCATGCGCACACAACGCCAATGAGACTCATCCGCAAGCCTCTTGGTGAGGAAGTCTGCTGGCTGCTGGTGAGTCTTGATGTAGATCGGATTCACCGTCCCCCTCTTCACCTCCTTACGCAGCCAGTGCCACTTGATACGCATGTGCTTGTTCAGCCCATGAAGCACAGCGTTCCTGGCCATCCCAAGAGCTCCCTTGCTATCACAAAACAGCGGCGTAGCAACCTTTTGCTCCTGGCCAATCTCCTCCAACAGCCTCCTCAGCCAAATCACCTCCTTCACCCCATGAAACATCGCCATGTACTCTGATTCCACGGAAGAGAGTGCTGTCTCCGTCTGCTTCTTTGACCTCCAACTAACCGGTCCTCCCCCAACTACGCAGATGTATCCTCCCACAGATGAGGAATCCTCCTTCTCAGAGGCCCACGTAGCATCAGTAAAGCAAGTGAGAAAAAGCTTGCCTTCTCCAAGCCTCTCCCCCTTCTCTTTCAGCACCTCAACCCCTTTCTGCTTCACCTGTGCAGATGCGGAGTATTGAACTCCAATGCTTGGGTGAGAGTTCAGATACTTCACCACACGCTCAGCTGCATCCACCTGCTCCTCTGATGGATTCTGCACTACCCTAGCCAGCTGCCCAACCGAGAAAGAGATGTCGGGTCTCGTGTGAACTGCTGCATACAAGAGGCTGCCCACCAAGGACTGAAATTGCTGCTGCTCCTCGGCTTCAACCCCTTCATCCTCTGCAGCTTTCACAAGCTTGAATTCTGCTGGCAGGGGAGTTGCAACCTTGCGCTCATTCTCAATTCCGTACTTCTCCCCAAGCTCCTTGATGAACTTCTCCTGGTGCAGCTTCAACCACCTGTGATCCAGATCCCTCTCCACGTGCATCCCGAGGTAGTACTTTACCTCCCCAAGGTTCTTGCACTTGAAATTCTCCATCAGCTGCTGCTGCACCTTCTGGATCTCCTTCATGCTGCTGCTAAAGAGAAGAATGTCGTCCACATAGACCAGAAACAGCACCAGCTTCTCCCCCTCCCCCTTGAGAAAGAGGCTCTCATCACAGCTGCTGGTCCTGAATCCCATCTCCTCTAAAACAGCTGCCAACTTCTGGTACCAGCAGCGTGGCGCCTGCTTCAAGCCATAGATGGACTTTTTCAGCTTGCACACCCTGCCCGTACCATCCTCATACCCAGGTGGCTGCGTCATGAACACCTCCTCCTCTAAAATCCCGTTGAGAAATGCCGTTGATATGTCCATCTGGATAATGAACTTCCCACTAACGGCTGCATCTGCCAACAAGACACGAAGGGTAGGGGGTTTGGCAGTGGGAGCAAAGATCTCATTGAAGTCCCGCTTCTCCTTCTGCATAAACCCCTTAGCCACCAACCTACTCTTGTAGATGGTGACCTGCCCCTTGTCGTCAGTCTTGATCCTTAGCACCCACTTGCATTGTACCGCTTTCTTTCCCTCAGGCAGCACCACTAGTTCCCAAGTCCCATTCTCCAGCAGGCTCTGGTATTCAGCATCCCTGGAAGCTAGCCATTTGTCCCTATCTGGTCCAGCTAATGCCTCCTCCATGCTAGCTGGTTCCTCTGGTGCAGGGGCAAGAAAACAGTACGCAGGTTGATCCTCCTCATCCGGGTCATAGCCATGCGGTAGAATCAGCAATGCCTCCTCGGTCCCAAGCTGCTGCTCCGCTACATCAGCTCCTGCAGTCAGCTTTTTAGTAGCCATACGGGTACGTCCTGGTCTGGAGACGGGTGTCTCCCATCCCTTCATAATAACACCCTTCGGCTTCTTAGTTTTCCCCTGCTGCTGCTCTCCTCCCTCGGATCCAGCAGCTCCACTAGTGCTACCGCTAATCTCCACACCATCACCTCCACCAGCAGGTGCCTCCTGCACCTTCTCTTTATCACCACCCTCTGCAGCTGCCTCCTCTCCCTCCTCCCACACACTAGGAGTCAGGTCCAGCTGCATGGTGATCTGCTCCATCTGCTGGGACACCCTGGCCTCCGGCTGTTTCTCCCAGCTCCCATACATCATGCCCTCAACAAACTTCACATCCCTGCTGTCAAATAACACACCCTTGGAGGGTTCCCACAGCAGCCATCCCTTGCTCTCAGCAGCCAGCCCCAAATGCACACACCAGATTGCACTCGCCCCCAACTTACTGCGGTAGGTCTTGGGGACGTGGGCGACTGCCATGCAACCGAACACCCTCAGCATGTCCACCGGCGGCTTCCTCCCAAGCCACCTCTCCAACGGCACCCACGAGTCATCCCCAACCTTTGTGAGTACCCTGTTCCTGGCGACGGTAGCGTGCCGAACAGCATGGGGCCACATGGAGTTGCCCAGCCCAGATTCTATGAGCAGCGCCCTAGCTGTCTCCAGAATTGTCCGGTTCGCCCGTTCTGCTACACCGTTAGACTGTGGGGTGTAAGCCGTGGTCAGCTCCCTCTGGATGCCCTGCTTCTTGAGCCAGGCCGTCATTTCAGCTCCAAGGAACTCACCACCCCGATCTGTCCTAATCCGCTTCACCACACACTCCGCTTGCTTCTCCACGAATGGCAGCCAATCTTCCCGTATCGTAGAGGCGGCATGGTCCTTCTGCTTCAGCGGATATGCCCACATAAGCCTGCTCCAATCATCCACAATGGTCAGGAAGTACCGCTCCCCCTTGTGTCCCTGAACCGGCAGCGGCCCCACCAAGTCCATGTGGACCAGCTCCAACGGCTTCTTGCTCCTGCCAGCCACACTATGGAAGGGGAAACGGGTAAACTTTGAGAGCAAACAGATTTCACAGTTATCATCGGGTGGTTGTCCGTTCAGCTTCAAGCCCTTAACGGCTCCATCCTTCTCCAGCTGCTTCAGCAAAGGCATTGCCACATGCCCCAAGCGTCGGTGTGCCGTTGCCCAGTCCGTCTCCCCAGATCTGGCCGACACTTTCACACCAACCCCTCCAACGGCGTTGCACTCCCCCTGGGATGCAGACCCCTCTCTAGCCTGCCCCTCACCATGCCACGCCAGCGCCGGCAGCTGCCACATGGATCTGTACACGTCCTTGCTCTCGTGCAGATCCCAAAGCACCCGATTGCCCAGCTTCCCCTTATAAGTGCGAGCCCCATCCGTGTTGGTGTTCACCCCAGCCTTGCCAAGCTTACGGAGGGAGATGAGGTTGGCCTTCAGGTCGGGGACGAGGAGAACGTCGTGCAGCACCACCGGCTTGCCATCCGCTCCCTTAAATGCAGCTCGTCCCGCACCAGCCACCTTCAACATGTGTCCAGAGGCAGAGCACACCTCATTAATCGGTGCAGCGCGTACGTCGTCCAGCAGGTCCTTGCGCGGCGTCATTGTCCAAGCAGCGCCTGTGTCCAACACCCAATAGTCCAGGGGGTGCAGCTCCGCTCCAGCCTTAGCAGAGGCGTCTCCTTGCTCCCCCTTGTCTCCCATATGGAAGAATTGGCCCGCGGTGCGCTCCTTCTTCTTCTCCGCACCGCCGTTGCCCTTTGGGTTGTTGTCGGACGAATCAGCGATCATGTTGGCACCGTTTTTTCTGGTTCCTCCGCGCGCCGCCATCCTGGTGACGATTCTGGGGGGTCCATCCATCGGGTTTCTTATAGCACAAAAACCAGGGGTGCCCTTCCTTCTCACAATACCAGCAACTCCCTTTCATTTTGCCACCAGCACCCGACTTGCCCCCACGTCCAGATTTTGCACCGCGACCCCAACCGGTACCTCCTTGTTGGTCGTTGGAGTCGTCGTCTTTCTTTGCACCGCGTCCAGCACCACCGAAGCCACGTCCTTTGCCACGTCGGCTCCCTTGCATCCCGTAGCCGCTGCTGCCGTCGTCTCCACCCCTCAGTTGGCGGCGACGGAAGTCCTCCTCCAGAATCTTCGTCCGCACCCACTCGAGCGTCCACAAGCTCTGGTTCTGCGGCAGGCTCAATCCGCTCGTAAATTGAAGCCACGATTCCGGCAGCAGCGAGAGCATCTTCAAGCACTTTGTTTGCTCCGGGTAGGTGATTCCTGCGGTCGCCAACTTCGCGTAGAGGTCGCGCAATTTGTCCAGGACAGGTTGCACCGGCTCTCCCTCGCTCAGGCGCAACGCGGACAGCTCCCTCTCCAGCATCAATGTTGCAACAACGGAGGTCGGGGCGTGCAGCTCCTTCAACACCGTCCACGCCTTCGGACCGCACTCAACCTCCGGCAGCAGGTGCATGACGTGGTGACGCTGGTTCAGCTCCAAACTCTGCGACATCAAGTAGTAGCCAGCCGAGGCGCGCTCGTCCCAATCTTCCTGAAGGGCGGGGTCACTCGGTCTAGGCTCCTCCCCAATCATTAGTTTCAGCAATCCGATTTGACGGAAATAAAGTTGCATTTTCCAGGCCCAATCATCATAGCCCTCACCATTGAACTTCTCGACGGTGAAGTTTTTCAGCACCTCCTTGATCAGCGAGCCCTGGCTTGTTCGCGCTCCCCTTGGCGCAGAAACACCAGAATCATGGCTGCCGCTACGATCTTGGGCTGAAGATTCACCAGCTACCGCCGAGGTGTTGCCCGCCATAGCTACCTATATCGAGGATCACTATAACGCAGCTCTGATACCAGCTTGTTGGTGTAAGGGCCTAATAAACTCAAGCTATTAAGACTTTATCACACTTAAAACCTCTCCTCGGGGTCACCTCCAAGGGTCCTTGGGTGCCTGGTACAAGACCAGCCCCTATCCTCGGGTCCGAGTTTGTAGAGAGAGGGATCAAGAGGGACTTAGTCAAAACAGCAAGAGTACCTTGAACGTCGCGCAGCGTATCGTGCAGACCGTCGATCGGATTAAGCTGAGAATTTCCTATATCGAAGCTCACTCTAAGAGCTTTAAAATAAGCCAAGTTGCCTCGCGAAAAGTTCTGCCATTACGAAGTTATGGCTCGGACAGCGTTAGCCTAGCGTTGGAGTGCTAGCGTACTAGCGTTGACTCGGGTAGCATTCCGCCGTCGCACCGCGTAGACAAGAAATTCCAGCAAGGAAGGAATTCGCTTGAATCAATTTCACTATATTCAGGTACAAAAAGAGAAGGAATAAATAGCTCTAGCTAGCAAGGACCTTGGGAATCAACCTGGGAACAACCAGGGATGATCCCAAATAATTCCAAGCAACAGAACCAACCTGGCTGGACAAAATAGCAGGTGATAGGTTGGTGAACAACCTCTGGTTCTGTTTTTCCAACCTGGGAAAACAACAACCAGGTTCAGGTCCTAAAAACAGAACCTGTTTTGTCTTTGCCCAACCAGCCAAATGCTGGTTCCGCTGGTTTCCCCTGGCCCTGTAGCATGCAGATACAGACAAACAACATCCAACCTTCACCTAAATTGTACCCCTATAGTGCCTGCCCTGCTACACTATAGTCAACCAAACAAAACAGTACAATTTCGAGTTGGATAGAACTGAATCTGCGCAATCAAGTAAGTTGAACCGCAAAGCTTCCATCTTGGGTTCCTTTGCGAGCTCGTCCTTTCTGCTTGTACTGTTCATAGCGCGTACAATGTTATGCCGAAGCGCACATTGTGCGAGTACCTGCAAATGCTTCAAGCGAAAATTGCGAAAGCAAACAAACACACAAACATACCATTCACACGCAAATGCATTCGCACACGCATACTCGTACAAACAGACGGCAGGATGTCGTGCAATGTGAATTTGCACCCAACAG
>CANXME010000649.1:0-84960 GCA_948144175.1 Closterium sp. NIES-65
ACACACACACATGCACGCACACGGACAACAAGCCGAGTGCAAACCATAGGGTTGCACCAACAGGGTGATGGAAAGCGGGAGAATGGGGCGGTGTGATGGAAAGCGGGTGAATGGGGTGGGCTGATGGAAAGCGGGAGAATGGGGCGGGGTGATGGAAGGAGGGAGAATGGGGCGGGGTGATGGAAAGCGGGAGAATGGGGCGGGGTGATGGAAAGTGGGAGAATGGGGCGGGGTGGTGAAAAGCGGGAGAATGGGGCAGGGTGATGGAAAGCGGGAGCATGGGGCGGGGTGAAGGAAGGAGGTAGATGGAGGTGGGGTGATGGAAGGAGGGAGAATGGGGCGGGGTGATGGAAAGCGGGAGAATGGGGCGGGGTGATGGAAGGAGGGAGAATGGGGCGTGGTGATGGAAAGCGGGAGAATGGGGCAGGGTGATGGAAAGCGGGATAATGGGGCGGGGTGATGGAAAGCGAGAGAATGGGGCGGGGTGATGGAAAGCGGGAGAATGGGGAGGGCTGATGGAAAGCGGGAGAATAGGGCGGGGTGATGAAAGGAGGGAGAATGGGGCGGGGTGATGGAAGGAGGGAGAATGGGGCGGGGTGATGGAAGGAGGGAGAATAGGGCCGGGTGATGGAAAGTGGAAGAATGTGGCGGGGTGATGGAAAGCGGGAGAATGGGGCGGGGTTATGGAAAGCGGGAGAATGGGGCGGGGTGACGGAAAGCGGGAGAATGGGGCACAGTGATCGAAGGAGGGAGAATGGGGCGGGGTGATGGAAAGCGGGAGAATGGGGCGTGGTGATGGAAAGCGGGAGAATGGGGCGGGGTGATGGAAAGCGGGAGAATGGGGTGGGGTGATGGAAAACGGGAGAATGGGGCGGGGTGATGGAAGGAGGTAGAATGAGGCGGGGTGATGGAAGGAGAAGAATATGGCGGGGTGATGGAAAGCAGGAGAATGGGGCGGGGTGATGGAAAGCGGGAGAATGGGGCGGAGTGATGGAAAGCGGGAGAATGGGGCGGGGTGATGGAAAGCGGGAGAATGGGGCGTGGTGATGGAAAGCGGGAGAATGGGGCGGGGTGATGGAGAATGGGGCGGGGTGATGGAAAGCGGGAGAATGGGGCGGGGTGATGGAAAGCGGGAGAATGGGGCGGTGTGATGGAAAGCGGGTGAATGGGGTGGGCTGATGGAAAGCGGGAGAATGGGGCGGGGTGATGGAAGGAGGGAGAATGGGGCGGGGTGATGGAAAGCGGGAGAATGGGGCGGGGTGATGGAAAGTGGGAGAATGGGGCGGGGTGATGAAAAGCGGGAGAATGGGGCGGGATGATGGAAAGCGGGAGCATGGGGCGGGGTGATGGAAGGAGGTAGAATGAGGTGGGGTGATGGAAGGAGGGAGAATGGGGCGGGGTGATGGAAAGCGGGAGAATAGGGCGGGGTGATGGAAGGAGGGAGAATGGGGCGTGGTGATGAAAGCGGGAGAATGGGGCGGGGTGATGGAAAGCGGGAGAATGGGGCGGGGTGATGGAAAACGGGAGAATGGGGCGGGGTGATGGAAGGAGGTAGAATGAGGCGGGGTGATGGAAGGAGAAGAATAGGGCGGGATGATGGAAAGCAGGAGAATGGGGCGGGGTGATGGAAAGCGGGAGAATGGGGCGGAGTGATGGAAAGCGGGAGAATGGGGCGGGGTGATGGAAAGCGGGAGAATGGGGCGTGGTGATGGAAAGCGGGAGAATGGGGCGGGGTGATGGGAGAATGGGGCGGGGTGATGGAAAGCGGGAGAATGGGGCGGGGTGATGGAAAGCGGGAGAATGGGGCGGTGTGATGGAAAGCGGGTGAATGGGGTGGGCTGATGGAAAGCGGGAGAATGGGGCGGGGTGATGGAAGGAGGGAGAATGGGGCAGGGTGATGGAAAGCGGGAGAATGGGGCGGGGTGATGGAAAGTGGGAGAATGGGGCGGGGTGATGAAAAGCGGGAGAATGGGGCGGGGTGATGGAAAGCGGGAGCATGGGGCGGGGTGATGGAAAGCGGGAGAATGGGGCGGGGTGATGGAAAGCGGGAGAATGGGGCGGGGTGATGGAAAGCAAGAGAATGGGGCGGGGTGATGGAAAGCAGGAGAATAGGGCGGGGTGATGGAAGGAGGGAGAAAGGGGCGGGGTGATGGAAGGAGGGAGAACGGGGCGGGTGATGGAAGGAGGGAGAATGGGGCGGGGTTATGGAAAGCGGGAGAATGGGGCGGGGTGATGGAAAGCGGGAGAATGGGGCGGGGTGATGGAAAGCGGGAGAATGGGGCGGGGAGATGGAAAGCGGGAGAATGGGGCGGGGTGATGGAAGGAGGGAGAATGGGGCGGGGTGATGGAAAGCGGGAGAATGGGGCGGGGTGATGGAAAGTGGGAGAATGGGGCGGGGTGATGAAAAGCGGGAGAATGGGGCGGGGTGATGGAAAGCGGGAGCATGGGGCGGGGTGATGGAAAGCGGGAGAATGGGGCGGGGTGATGGAAGGAGGGAGAATGGGGCGTGGTGATGGAAAGCGGGAGAATGGGGCGGGGTGATGGAAAGCGGGAGAATGGGGCGGGGTGATGGAAAGCGGGAGAATGAGGCGGGGTGATGGAAAGTGGGAGAATGGGGCCGGGTGATGGAAAGCGGGAGAATAGGGCGGGGTGATGGAAGGAGGGAGAAAGGGGCGGGGTGATGGAAGGAGGGAGAACGGGGCGGGTGATGGAAGGAGGGAGAATGGGGCGGGGTTATGGAAAGAGGGAGAATGGGGCGGGGTGATGGAAAGCGGGAGAATGGGGCGGGGTGATGGAAAGCGGGAGAATGGGGCGGGGAGATGGAAAGCGGGAGAATGGGGCGGGGTGATGGAAAGCGGGAGAATGGGGCGGGGTGATGGAAAGCGGGAGAATGGGGCGGGGTGATGGAAAGCGGGAGAATGGGGCGGGGTGATGGAAAGCGGGAGAATGGGGCGGGCTGATGGAAAGCGGGAGAATAGGGCGGGGTGATGGAAGGAGGGAGAAAGGGGCGGGGTGATGGAAGGAGGGAGAACGGGGCGGGTGATGGAAGGAGGGAGAATGGGGCGGGGTTATGGAAAGCGGGAGAATGGGGCGGGGTGATGGAAAGCAGGAGAATGGGGCGGGGTGATGGAAGGAGGGAGAATGGGCCGGGGTGATGGAAAGCGGGAGATTGGGGCAGGGTGATGGAAAGCGTGAGAATGGGGCAGGGTGATAGAAAGCGGGAAAATGGGGCGGGGTGATGGAACGTGGGAGAATGGGGCTGGGTGATGGAAAGCGGGAGAATGGGGCGAGGTGATGGAAAGCGGGAGAATGGGGCGGGGTGATGGAAGGAGGGAGAATGAGGGGGTCTGATTCCACCCCCTTCTCCCAGATTCCATCCCCTTCTCCCAGATTCCATCCCCTTCTCCTAGATTCCATCCCCTTCTCGCAGATTCCATCCCCTTCTCCTAGATTCCATCCCCTTCTCCCAGATTCCATCCCCTTCTCCCAGATTCCATCCCCTTCTCCCAGATTCCATCCCCTTCTCCTAGATCCCATCCCCTTTCTCCCAGATTCCATCCCCTTCTCCCATAGTTCATCCCCTTCTCCCAGATTCCACCCCCTTCTCCCAGATTCCATCCCCTTCTCCCAGATTCCATCCCCTTCTCCCAGATTCCATCCCCTTCTCCCAAATTCCATCCCCTTCTCCCTGATTCCATCCCCTTCTCCCAGATTCCATCCCCTTCTCCCAGACTCGATCCCCTTCTCCCAGTTTCCATCCCCTTCTCCCAGATTCTATACCCTTCTCCAAGATTCCATCCCCTTCTCCCAGATTACACCCCCTTCTCCCAGATTCCATCCCCTCCTCCCAGATTCCATCCCCTTCCCCCTGATTCCATCCCTTTCTCCCAGATTCCTGTTATAGTCACAATAGGCTCCAATGTGCCTAAAACGAAAGATAGAGTGCACAGCCGGATTTCTGCACAGTGGCTTCAAACGTTCATAGCGTTCTGGTCACAACTTAAAATGACCTGATTCAACTTGGATCTGGAGCGTCGGAACGTCGCCTACAATAGGCAATTTAGATCGCACGATTTGACCAAGTATTGACGACACAGTGTTGGTTTGAACGAACGGCACTATGGCAGCCACTATAGTCTTAGAACACAAAATAGGAAGAGATCTGAAGAGTTACGAGTTGGGAATGACTCCCAGCTCCTACAAACCCCAAGAGCCGAGGTATAGTGATGTGGAACAGTGCCACACTGTCCCCAACCACGAAGGGTCTCGAAACTACCCTTCACTAGGGCCTACACCAAGTGAAATGTTACACTACACAAAGTAATGTAACTATCTTCAATATCTTGAGGTGTACCCTTTGGCAAGCTTCGAAATCACTTGAGGCTTGACACCAAGGCTCGGGCTCTTAATCACAAACTCATCCTTGAGTTCTTGATGGGTCTGCTGCACACACCTGCGACACACCGAACGTTCGACACAGGACAAAATAGAAACCGCGCACGACAAAATAGAAACCGCGCGCGAGACACAAACGACCGCGTAACACGCGTCTAGAGATAACTCGCTATTGACTCAACACTCACACTCGACATCATGACTCAACATTCACACACAATTATAAGCATGAAATATATATTATCCCATGCCCTCATACCATTCCATACACACACACACACATGCACGCACACGGACAACAAGCCGAGTGCAAACCATAGGGTTGCACCAACAAACTCCCCCTCGGATTGTTGGCCTTAGGATATGTTGCTCTGTCAGTTCAGAGCCATCCCAGCCAGCTTGCAACACTTCCAATGCTGCTGCTCCACCAGCCTCTTGGTCATCATGTCAGCCGGCTGCCCCGTGGTCTTCACGTAGCGCAACTCAACTTCACCCGCGGTTACCATGCTCCTCGTCCAATGCCACTTCACCCTCATGTGCTTCGTGAGTCCATGCAACACAGGGTTCTTAGCAAGAGCAATGGCACCCTGGCTGTCACAATACAGTGGGGTAGGTCCTTGCTGCTCCTCCCCCAATTCAGCCAACAAACGCCGCTGCCACACAATCTCCTGTACGGCACGGAAGAGTGCCATATACTCGGACTCCACCGAGCTCAAAGCTTGGTCAACCTGCTTCTTGCTCTCCCAAGCAGTTGGGCCTCCACCAACACAGCATATGAAGCCTCCCACACTTGTCATGTCCTCTGGTTCCGATGCATATGAAGCATCCGAGTAGGCGGTGAGGAACAAACGCCCGGGTTCAACACCATCCGCGCCCTTTTGGCGCCTTTGTGCCGCCGCCGAGTATTGCAGCCCAACGGTCGGTGTTTGGCCAAGATACTTGGCCACCCTCATTCCAGCTGCTACTTGCTCCTCATTACGGCATTGCACAACCCTAGCCAGCTGCCCGGTAGCAAACGCGACGTCCGGTCGGGTGTTTACCGCCGCATACATGAGGCTGCCCACCAACGAGTGAAATCGGCGCCTCTCCTCTTCTCCAACGCTCTCCTCCTCTGGCCCCTTCACACAATTGAACCCAGAGGGAAAGGGAGTAGCCACATGACCTTCACTCTGGCCGAAGTTGGCAGCCAACGCCTCCAGGTACTTCCGTTGGTGCACTCGCATGCTTCGCTTCTCCACGTCTCGTTCGATGTGGAGCCCAAGGTAGAAGTTCACGTCGCCAAGGGACTTGCACTTGAACTTGTCATGCAGCTTCAGCATCACCTCCTTCACAAGGTCAGAGGAGGGTGAGAATATGAGAATGTCATCCACATAAACCACCATGAAGCTCCTCTGCTCCCCCTCGCCAAGCATGAACAAGGAGTGATCGGCCGTTGAGGGAGTGAAGCCGATCTCCTCCAACACTTCGCGCAGCTTCATGTACCATTGCCTAGGGGCCTGCTTCAGCCCATAGAGGGCCTTCTTCAGCTTCCACACTCTGCCACTACCATCATCAAACCCCTCTGGCTGCGCCATAAAAATCTCCTCCTCAAGGATGCCGTTAAGGAATGCCGTTACGATGTCCATTTGTTTAACTACCCATCCTTTGATGGCGGCTCCCGCGAATAGGGTTCGCAGCGTCGTCGGCTTCACTACAGGGGCAAACAGCTCCTTGAAGTCCACCTTCTCCTTCTGCTGGTACCCCTTGGCTACAAGCCTAGACTTGTAACGCTCGATCTTGCCGTCGGCATCCGACTTGATTTTGAAGAGCCACTTGGACGTTATCGCCGTACGCCCCTCCGGTAGCTCCACCAATTCAAACGTGTCATTCTCCTCGATGCTCTTCAGCTCACTCTCCAAAGCCTTCTTCCACTCCTCAGCATCACTACTCTCCAAAGCCTCCTTGAGAGTTGCTGGTTCTCCCGGCATCTCCACCGGAGAGAAGTGTTAACGGGAATGGAGTGTTGGCCCCGCCCTCGCTTGGGCAACGCCGACGACTTGGTCGGATGCACGGGAGTAGCAGCCGACTGTTCACAGTGGGATAGATGCTCGACAGGTTACGTCGAGCGGCAGCGGACCGCTGTGGTGTTGCTGTCGACCAGGATGCTCGACAGCTGCAACTGACTGGCCTGGGCGACGGGCGAGCCGTCCGGGAGGTCGACGAAGTAGTCCGTCGACCTACAGCTCGACGGGGAAGTCTACGGAGCATTCCGTCGAACTGCAGTTCGACTGGGAGGTCGACGGAGCGGTTCTGGTCGACGGAAGGGGTCCGTCGACCAAGGGGTAGCATGACGGGAGGTGTGGTCGACCAGGAGCATCCGGTGGTCAACCAGAGAGACCCAGTGGTCGACGGGAGGCACGTGGGAGTCGACCAGAGCACCAGGGGTCGACCAGGTCGACCGGGTAACCTGCTCGACGACTTCTGCGGAGGCACGCGAATGCCGTCGAGATCGCGATGGCGCAGGCGACTTCGGGCTGGTATCCCGAAGTCGATGTGGCTCGTCAGGCGCAAACAACAGCCGACGGATGCCCAACGAGGCAAGTTGGACCAATCGCCTGCGCACACCTGCGAGCGCGCGCACTGCTGTGTTCTACGGGCACGCCGTCGACTAGCCCTGTTGGCAAGTCGCACTTCTGCAGTGCTGGCGCGGCTCCTCTATGCAATGCTGGCAGGCGGTCGACCGAGCTGCGCTGGCAGTCGACCAGGCTAGCTGCAGGGTTGCTAGGTGCCTGATGTAGTCATTGTTGTCATTGCTTCTTTTGTTCAATTCTGTAATTCCCAACCTTGCTAGTGGAAACTCTTGCCAATTTCTCCTGTGAATGTGCAAGCACTAAGGAACCAAGCAAAGCGGAGGTCACCTCTAGTATTTCGTGCCAACCCTGTAGTCTAGCTCACTGCCGTTGTAGAGTGAATCTCCGCAAGAAGAACGCGAAGGCACACTCCTCGTAGTCACTCTCCTCGTCGTCTCCGACCATCATTGCCGCTCCGGCCAGGGCTGTCTTGCCTTGCTTTCCAAGTGCATCATAGGTCAGCCTATTAGGGGGTTGAACTCTCCTCTTCCCCCTTCCTTCCTCCTCAGCTGCAGGGACTTGAAGGCCTTGGCGTTGCTGCGGTGTGGCTCGAATCTGTGGAGCACTCGTGGTACGGGAAGGGAGTGACGGTGCACGCTCGCTCACTTGCTGCACCTCCTCCTCTTCTTCCTCTGCATCATTGGCCTCCTCTCCCCCATTCACAAGGGAGGATTGCCTCGTGGTTGTGCTGCCGCTGCTCAGCTCCAAAGGCAGCTCCACATGCTCCAAACCGGAACTCTTCACCTCCCCAAACCGCACGCCTATCTTCGCCTCATTCTCCGCCTTCCAATCCTTGTACATGAAGTTCTCCATGAACTTGCAGTCCCTGCTCACCAAGAACTTCTTGGTGAATGGGTCCCAAAGAAGCCATCCCTTGCTGTTTTGAGCCATGCCCAAGTGCACGGCCCACACCGCCTTGGCACCAAGCTTGTTGTGCCGAAGATGCTTAGGCACAAGCGCCATGCACATGCACCCGAACACCCGAAGCATATCCACCTTTGGCTTCCTTCCTAGCCACTCCACATAGGGCACCCATTTGTCTGCTCCCACATGAGTCAAGGCTCTGTTCTTGGCCACACACGCGCTCCGCACCGCATCAGGCCAGAAATAGTCGGGTAGCCCGGCTTCAATGAGCAACCCGCGCGCCGCCTCCGTGATTGTGCGGTTCGCTCGCTCGGCGATGCCGTTCATTGCAGGGGAGTATGGCATGGTGAGGGAGTGCCGAATACCATTCTTCTTCAGCCACAACCCAAACTCCTTGCTCAGGAACTCTCCCCCTCGATCGGTGCGGATTGACTTGACTAGACGGTCTTGTTGCCGCTCCACCATCGGGAACCAATCCGCCTTCAACGTTTCAGCCACGTCACTCTTCTTGGCCAGCACGTACACCCAAGTCATGCGGGTGTAGACGTCAACAATGGTGAGAAAATACTCAGCTCCAGCAGCTCCAAGCTTCAGGGGGCCCACCACGTCCATCACCACCTCATCAAGCGGTGCCTTTGCCGTTGCCTCCGAAATAGAGAACGGAAACCGGGTGAACTTGGCTTGAATGCACGTCGGGCAGCCAAGCACCTCATCGGGCTCCCCCTTCACACGTATGCCAGCAACCATCTCATTCTTCACTAGCTGCTGCAAGATAGGCAGGGCCACATGCCCCATGCGCCGATGCAAGGTGAGCCAATCACACTCCCCCGTAGCCGAAGTTGGATTGGAGAATGCCGCGCTCGCAATAGCGCCCCACATACTCTCTCCGTAGTCCTCCTCCGCTGCTGCCTCGGGGTTCTCCTCACCCTTTTGCTGCTCTTTGGCTGCTGTACCACTCTCCTTAGGTTCACTGAACTTGCTGGTCCCTCCAGGTTTGCTCTTCTTGAGCTCATTCTCCTTAGCGCGACCGTTCGCGCCATCGTCGCTACCGACCGCTCCATCCTTGGTGCTGATGCTTGCTGCCACTTGCCTCTCCTTAGGCATAGGGACCACTGGAATCTGCCACATCTCGTTGTAGACATCCCTGTCCTCATGAAGGTCCCAGAGAATTCGATCGCCAAGCCTTGCGGTGTAGGTCTTGGCTCCCTTCGAGTTAGTGTCCATGCCGGCCTTTGCCAACCGCCGCACGGAAATCAGGTTTGCAGCAAGGCTGGGCACCCAAAGCACGTTCTTGAGGCCCACCATCTTCCCATCAGCACCCTTGAACATGGCCTTCCCCATGCCTTTCACCTCTGCTCGCTGCCCCAAAGCCGATGTGACATGCTTCACCGGTGACGGCTCGAGTTCGGTGAGCAAGTCCGGGCGAGGTGTCATGCTATAGGTAGCGCCACTATCAATCACCCAGTAGTCCAGGGGGTGTAGGGTCACCTTCCCCACAGCTGCTGGCTCCTCAAAGTCTTCATCCTTCTCTGGACCAGCCGGTGCTTGCGTCGACACGAAGTAGAATAGACCCGGGTATCGATCGTCGCTCAGGTCCTTGTCGTTGTCTCCGCTCTTCATGTTTGCAACTCCGCCACCGCGACCGCCACGGCCTCCACGGCCTCGTCCTCTCCCTCCTCCTGCTCCTCTACCCTCTTGGCCTTGAGCAGGGGTCCAACCATCAGGGAGTTTGTAGCAGTCGCACCACATGTGTCCGCTCTTGTGGCAATTGTGACACTCGCCGTCGAATCGGCCGCGACCGCGTCCGTAGCTCTTGTCATTGCTGCCGTAACCGCCACTCCCGCGGCCTCCGCCAAAGTTGCTGCCACCAAACCTTCCTCCCCCTTTTCCTCTGCCTCTTCCTCGACCATATCCACGGCCGATGCTCGCTGCCCCAGCGCCATCCGCACTCGCCAACTCACGACGGCGGAAATCCTCTTGAAGGATAGCCCGCTTCACGTCTTCGAGCGAGAGGCGGGGCAAGTCGCGATTGAGGTTGATGATGAGCGAGGACCATGATTCGGGGAGTAGGGCCAGCAACTTGGTCTTCTTTTGGAGCTCACTATAGTTCAAATCAGCTCCCTCAAGCCGCGTCAACAAGTCGAAGAATTTCTGCACCCCTTCTTCTACCGCTTCATCCTCTTCAATTCGTAACGTCGCCATTTGCCGTTCCAACACCACAGCTACCGCCGCTGTTGCAGGAGCGTGTACACCCTTGAGAGCAGCCCATGCTTTTGGTCCCTTCTCTGGTTCACGCTGGAAAGGCTTGATGTGACGGATTTGGCTGCTCCCCAACGCTTGCCCAAGTAGGAGGTAGCCTTGTGCGCTCTTCCGCACCCACGGGCTCTTCTCCGGGTCGTTCTCGGGACGCTTCTCCGTTCCTTCCATCACCTCCAGCAGGTCATAGTGGTCAAATATGTTCTCTATTCTGAAGGACCACTCAGCAAAGTTGTCACCATTGAACTTGTCAAGGCCAAACACTCTAGGCTCATCCCTAGATGGGCCAACACTTGGTTGCACGGGCGCCATGGCTGAGTCACGGGGTTGGCCTTGAGCTTGGGCTTCTCCTCTACCACCAGCACCTCTGCCACCCCTTTCCTCATGTCCAGCCATTGTCGAAACTGCTCCAAGGCGCTCTGATACCACTTGTTATAGTCACAATAGGCTCCAATGTGCCTAAAACGAAAGATAGAGTGCACAGCCGGATTTCTGCACAGTGGCTTCAAACGTTCATAGCGTTCTGGTCACAACTTCAAATGACCTGATTCAACTTGGATCTGGAGCGTCGGAACGTCGCCTACAATAGGCAATTTAGATCGCACGATTTGACCAAGTATTGACGACACAGTGTTGGTTTGAACGAACGGCACTATGGCAGCCACTATAGTCTTAGAACACAAAATAGGAAGAGATCTGAAGAGTTACGAGTTGGGAATGACTCCCAGCTCCTACAAACCCCAAGAGCCGAGGTACAGTGATGTGGAACAGTGCCACACTGTCCCCAACCACGAAGGGTCTCGAAACTACCCTTCACTAGGGCCTACACCAAGTGAAATGTTACACTACACAAAGTAATGTAACTATCTTCAATATCTTGAGGTGTACCCTTTTGGCGAGCTTCGAAATCACTTGAGGCTTGACACCAAGGCTCGGGCTCTTAATCACAAACTCATCCTTGAGTTCTTGATGGGTCTGCTGCACACACCTGTGACACACCGAACGTTCGACACAGGACAAAATAGAAACCGCGCACGACAAAATAGAAACCGCGCGCGAGACACAAACGACCGCGTAACACGCGTCTAGAGATAACTCGCTATTGACTCAACACTCACACTCGACATCATGACTCAACATTCACACACAATTATAAGCATGAAATATATATTATCCCATGCCCTCATACCATTCCATACACACACACACATGCACGCACACGGACAACAAGCCGAGTGCAAACCATAGGGTTGCACCAACAATTCCATCCCCTTCTCCCAGATTCCATCCCCTTCTCCCAGATTCCATCCCCTTCTCCCAGATTTCATCCCCTTCTCCCAGATTCCACCCCCTTCCTCTGATTCCATCCCCTTCTCCCAGATTCCATCCCCTTCTCCCAGATTCCATTCCCTTCTCCCAGATTCCATCCCCTTCTCCCAGATTCCATCCCCTTCTCCCTCATTCCATCCCCTTCTCCCCGATTCCATCCCCTTCTCCCAGATTCCATCCCCTTCTCCCAGATTCCATCCCCTTCTCCCAGATTCTAAACCCTGAATCCCTCATTCCATCCCCTTCTCCCGAATCCATCCCCTTCTCCTAGATTCCATCCCTTTCTCCAAGATTCCATCCCCTTCTCCCTCCTTCCATCCCCTTCTCCCCGATTCCATCCCCTTCTCCCAGATTCCATCCCTTCTCCCAGATTCCATCCCCTTCTTCCAGATTTCATCCCCTTCTCCGTGATTCCATCCCCTTCTCCCATATTCCATCCCCTTCTCCTATATTCCATCCCCTTCTCCCAGATTCCACCCCCTTCTCCCAGATTCCATCCCCTTCTCCCAGATTCCATCACTTTCTCCCAGATTCTATCCCCTTCTCCCAGATTCCATCCCCTTCTCCCAGATTCCATCCCCTTCTCCCAGATTCCATCCCCTTCTCCCAGAGTTCATCCCCTTCTCCCCGATTCCACCCCCTTCTCCCAGATTCCATCCCCTTCTCCCAGATTCCATCCCCTTCTTCCAAATTCCATCCCATTCTCCCTGATTTCATCCCCTTCTCCCAGATTCTATACCCTTCTCCCAGATTCCATTCCCTTCTCCCACATTCCACCCCCTTCTCCCAGATTCCATCCCCTTCTCCCTCATTCCATCCCCTTCTCCCTCATTCCATCCCCTTCTCCTAGATTCCATCCCCTTCTTCCAGATTCCATCCACTTCTCCCAGATTCCATCCCCTTCTCCCAGATTACATCCCCTTCTCCCAGATTCCATCCCCTTCTCCCAGATTCCACCCCCTTCTCCCAGATTCCATCCCCTTCTCCCAGATTCCATCCCCTTCTCCCTGATTCCATCCCCTTCTCCTTGATTCCATCCCCTTCTCCCAGAGTTCATCCCCTTCTCCCAAATTCCACCCCCTTCTCCCAGATTCCATCCCCTTCTCCCATATTCCATCCCCTTCTCCAAGATTCCATCCCCTTCTCCCAGATTCCATCCCCTTCTCCCAGATTCCATCCCCTTCTCCCGGATTCCATCCCCTTCTCCCAGATTCCATCCCCTTCTCCCGGATTCCATCCCCTTCTCCCTGATTCCACCCCCTTCTCCCAGATTCCATCCCCTTCTCCCGGACTCCATCCCCTTCTCCCTGATTCCTTCCCCTTCTCCCAAATTCCATCCCCTTCTCCCAAATTCCATCCCCTTCTCCCATATTCCGTCCCCTTCACCCAGATTCCATCCCCTTCTCCCAGATTCCATCCCCTTCTCCCAGATTCCATCCCCTTCTCCCAGATTCCATCCCCTTCTCCCATTCCATCCCCTTCTCCTAGATTCCATCCCCTTTTCCCAAATTCCATCCCCTTCTCCCAGATTCCATCCCCTTCTCCAGATTCCATCCCCTTCTCCCAAATTCTATCCCCTTCTCCCTAATTTCATCCCTTCTCCCTGATTCCATCCCCTTCTCCCTGATCCCATCCCCTTCTCCCAGATTCTATCCCCTTCTCCCAGATTCCATCCCCTTCTCCCAGATTCCACCCCCTTCTCCCAGATTCCATCCCCTTCTCCCAGATTCCATCCCCTTCTCTCAGATTCCATCCCCTTCTCCCAGATTCCATCCCCTTCTCCTAGATTCCATCCCCTTCTCCCAGATTCCATCCCCTTCACCCAGATTCCATCCCCTTCTCCCAGATTCCATCCCCTTCTCCCTCATTCCATCCCGTTCTCCCAGATTCCATCCCCTTCTCCCAGATTCCTTCCCCATCTCCCAGATTCCATCCCCTTCTCCCAGATTCCATCCCCTTCTCCCTCATTCCATCCCCTTCTCCCAGATTCCATCCCCTTCTCCCAGATTCCTTCCCCATCTCCCAGATTCCATCCCCTTCTCCCAGATTCCATCCCCTTCCCCTAGATTCCATCCCCTTCTCCCTGATTGCATCCCCTTCTCCCAGATTCCATCCCCTTCTCCTAAATTCCATCCCCTTCTCCCAGATTCCATCCCCTTCTACCCGATTCCATCCCCTTCTCCCTCATTCCATCCCCTTCTCTCAGATTCCATCCCCTTCTCCCAGATTCCATCCCAATCTCCTAGATTCCATCCCCTTCTCCCAGATTCCATCCCCTTCACCCAGATTCCATCCCCTTCTCCCAGATTCCATCCCCTTCTCCCTAATTCCATCCCCTTCTCCCAGATTCCATCCCCTTCTCCCAGATTCCTTCCCCATCTCCCAGATTCCATCCCCTTCTCCCAGATTCCATCCCCTTCCCCTAGATTCTATCCCCTTCTCCCTCATTCCATCCCCTTCTCCCAGATTCCATCCCCTTCTCCCAGATTCCTTCCCCATCTCCCAGATTCCATCCCCTTCTCCCATATTCCATCCCCTTCTCCCAGATTCCTTCCCCATCTCCCAGATTCCATCCCCTTCTCTCCGATTCCATCCCCTTCCCCTAGATTCCATCCCCTTCTCCCAGATTCTATCCCCTTCTCCCAGATTCTATCCCCTTCTCCCAGATTCCATCCCCTTCTCCCAGATTCCATCCCCTTCTCCCAGATTCCATCCCCTTCCCCCTGATTCCATCCCCTTCTCCCAGATTCCATCCCCTTCTCCTTGATTCCATCCCCTTCTCCCTGATTCCATCCCCTTCTCCCTGATTCCATCCCCTTCTCCCAGATTCCATCCCCTTCTCCCGGATTCCATCCCCTTCTCCCAGATTCCATCCCCTTCTCCCGGATTCCATCCCCTTCTCCCTGATTCCACCCCCTTCTCCCAGATTCCATCCCCTTCTCCCGGACTCCATCCCCTTCTCTTTGATTCCATCCCCTTCTCCTAGATTCCATCCCCTTCTCTTAGATTCCATCCCCTTCTCCCATATTCCATCCCCTTCACCCAGATACCATCCCCTTCTCCCAGATTCCATCCCCTTCTCCCTGATTCCATCTCTTCTCCCAGATTCTATCCCCGTCTCCCAGATTCCATCCCCTTCTCCCAGATTCCACCCCCTTCTCCCAGATTCCATCCCCTTCTCCCAGATTCCATCCCCTTCTCCCAGATTCCATCCCCTTCTCCCAGATTCCATCCCCTTCTCCCCGATTCCATCCCCTTCTCCCTCATTCCATCCCCTTCTCCCAGATTCCATCCCCTTCTCCCAGATTCCATCTCCTTCTCCCATATTCCATCCCCTTCTCCCATATTCCATCCCCTTCTCCCAGATTCCTTCCCCTTCTCCCAAATTCCATCCCCTTCTCCCAGATTCCATCCCCTTCTCCCAGATTCCATCCCCTTCTCCGAGATTCCATCCCCTTCTCCCAGATTCCATCCCCTTCTCCCAGATTCCATCACCTTCTCCCAGATTCTATCCCTTCTCCCCGATTCCATCACCTTCTCCCATATTTCATCCCCTTCTCCCAGATTCCATCCTCTTCTCCCAGATTCCATCCCCTTCTCCCAGATTCCATCCCCTTCTCCTAGATTCCATCCCCTTCTCCTTGATTCCATCCCCTTCTCCCAGATTCCATCCCCTTCTTCCAGATTCCATCCCCTTCTCCCAGATTCCATCCCCTTCTCCCAGATTCCATCTACTTCTCCAAAATTCCATCCCATTCTCCCAAATTTCATCCCCTTCTCTTTGATTCCATCCCCTTCTCCCCGATTCCATCCCCTTCTCCCTGATTGCATCCCCTTCTCCCATATTCCATCCCCTTCTCCTAAATTCCATCCCCTTCTCCCAGATTCCATCCCCTTCTCCCCGATTCCATCCCCTTCTCCCTCATTCCATCCCCTTCTCTCAGATTCCATCCCCTTCTCCCAGATTCCATCCCCTTCTCCTAGATTCCATCCCCTTCTCCCAGATTCCATCCCCTTCACCCAGATTCCATCTTCTTCTCCCAGATTCCATCCCCTTCTCCCAGATTCCATCCCCTTCTCCCTCATTCCATCCCCTTCTCCCAGATTCCATCCCCTTCTCCCAGATTCCATCCCCATCTCCCAGATTCCATCCCCTTCTCCCAGATTCCATCCCCTTCCCCTAGATTCCATCCCCTTCTCCCTAATTCCATCCCCTTCTCCCAGATTCCATCCCCTTCTCCCAGATTCTATCCCCTTCTCCCAGATTCTATCCCCTTCTCCCAGATTCCATCCCCTTCTCCCAGATTCCATCCCCTTCTCCCAGATTCCATCCCCTTCCCCCTGATTCCATCCCCTTCTCCCAGATTCCATCCCCTTCTCCTTGATTCCATCCCCTTCTCCCAGATTCCATCCCCTTCTCCCTGATTTCATCCCCTTCTCCCAGATTCCATCCCCTTCTCCCGGATTCCATCCCCTTCTCCCAGATTCCATCCCCTTCTCCCGGATTCCATCCCCTTCTCCTTGATTCCACCCCCTTCTCCCAGATTCCATCCCCTTCTCCCGGACTCCATCCCCTTCTCTTTGATTCCATCCCCTTCTCCTAGATTCCATCCCCTTCTCCCAGATTCCATCCCCTTCTCCCATATTCCATCCCCTTCACCCAGATACCATCCCCTTCTCCCAGATTCCATCCCCTTCTCCCAGATTCCATCTCTTCTCCCAGATTCTATCCCCTTCTCCCAGATTCCATCCCCTTCTCCCTGATTCCACCCCCTTCTCCCAGATTCCATCCCCTTCTCCAAGATTCCATCCCCTTCTCCCAAATTCCATCCCCTTCTCCCAGATTCCATCCCCTTCTCCCAGAATCCATCCCCTTCTCCCAGATTCCATCCCCTTCTCCAAATTCCATCCCCTTCTCCCAAATTCTATCCCCTTCTCCCAGATTTCATCCCTTCTCCCCGATTCCATCCGCTTCTCCCTGATCCCATCCCCTTCTCCTTGATTCCATCCCCTTCTCCCAGATTCCATCCCCTTCTCCCTGATTTCATCCCCTTCTCCCAGATTCCATCCCCTTCTCCCGGATTCCATCCCCTTCTCCCAGATTCCATCCCCTTCTCCCGGATTCCATCCCCTTCTCCTTGATTCCACCCCCTTCTCCCAGATTCCATCCCCTTCTCCCGGACTCCATCCCCTTCTCTTTGATTCCATCCCCTTCTCCTAGATTCCATCCCCTTCTCCCAGATTCCATCCCCTTCTCCCATATTCCATCCCCTTCACCCAGATACCATCCCCTTCTCCCAGATTCCATCCCCTTCTCCCAGATTCCATCTCTTCTCCCAGATTCTATCCCCTTCTCCCAGATTCCATCCCCTTCTCCCTGATTCCACCCCCTTCTCCCAGATTCCATCCCCTTCTCCAAGATTCCATCCCCTTCTCCCAGATTCCATCCCCTTCTCCCAGATTCCATCCCCTTCTCCCAGAATCCATCCCCTTCTCCCAGATTCCATCCCCTTCTCCAAATTCCATCCCCTTCTCCCAAATTCTATCCCCTTCTCCCAGATTTCATCCCTTCTCCCCGATTCCATCCGCTTCTCCCTGATCCCATCCCCTTCTCCCAGATTCCATCCCCTTCTCCCAGATTCCATCCCCTTCTCCCAGATTCCATCCCCTTCTCCCAGATTCCATCCCCTTCTCCCATTCCATCCCCTTCTCCCAATTTCCATCCCCTTTTCCCAAATTCCATCCCCTTCTTCCAAATTCCATCCCCTTCTCCTAGATTCCATCCCCTTCTCCCAGATTCCATCGCCTTCTCCCAGATTCCATCCCCTTCTCCAGATTCCATCCCCTTCTCCCAAATTCTATCCCCTTCTCCCAGATTCCATCCCCTTCTCCCTGATTCCATCCACTTCTCCCAGATTCCATCCCCTTCTGCCAGATTCTATCCCCTTCCCCCATATTCCATCCCCTTCACCCAGATTTCATCCCCTTCTCTCAGATTCCATCCCCTTCTCCCAGATTCCATCCCCTTCTCCCAGATTCCATCCCCTTCTCCCAGATTCCATCCCCTTCTCCCATTCCATCCCCTTCTCCCAGATTCCATCCCCTTTTCCCAAATTCCATCCCCTTCTTCTAAATTCCATCCCCTTCTCCCAGATTCCATCCCCTTCTCCCAAATTCTATCCCCTTCTTCCAGATTTCATCCCTTCTCCACAATTCCATCCCCTTCTCCCTGATCCCATCCCCTTCTCCCAGATTCCATCCCCTTCTTCCAGATTCCATTCCCTTCTTCCAGATTCCATCCCCTTCTCCCATATTCCATCCCCTTCTCCCAGATTCCATCCCCTTCTCCCAGTTTCCATCCCCTTTTCCCAGATTCCATCCCTTTGTCCCTCATTCCATCCCCTTCTCCTAGATTCCATCCCCTTCTCCCCGATTCCATCCGCTTCTCCCAGATTCCATCCCCTTCTCCCACATTCCATCCCCTTCTCCCAGATTCTATCCCCTTCTCCCAAATTCCATCCCCTTCTCCCTGATTCCATCCCCTTCTCCCAAATTTCATCCCCTTCTTCTTGATTCCATCCCCTTCTCCCATATTCCATCCCCTTCTCCCAGATTCCATCCCCTTCTCCTAGATTCCATCCCCTTCTCCCAAATTCCATCCGCTTCTCCCAGATGCCATCCCCTTCTCCCAGGTTCCATCCCCTTTTCCCAGATTCCATCCCTTTGTCCCTCATTCCATCCCCTTCTCCCAGATTCCATCCCCTTCTCCCCGATTCCATCCCCTTCTCCCAGATTCCATCCCCTTCTCCCAAATTCCATCCCCTTCTCCAAGATTCCATCCCCTTCTCCCAAATTTCATGCCCTTCTTCCTGATTCCATCCCCTTCTCCCAGATTCCATCCCCTTCTCCCAGATTCCATCCCCTTCTCCCTCATTCCATCCCCTTCTCCAAGATTCCATCCCCTTCTCCCAGATTCCATCCCCTTCTCCCAGATTCCATCCCCTTCTCCTAGATTCCATCCCCTACTCCCAGATTCCATCCCCTTCTCGCAGATTCCATCCCCTTCTCCCAGGGTCCATCCCCTTCTCCCAGATTCCATTCCCTTCTCCCAGATTCTATCCCCTTCTCCAGATTCCATCCCCTTCTCTCAAATTCCATCCCCTTCTCCTAGATTCCATCTCCTTCTCCGAGATTCCACCCCCTTCTCCAAGATTCCATCCCCTTCTCCCAGATTCCATCCCCTTCTCCCAGATTCCATCCCCTTCTCCCAGATTCCATCCCCTTCTCCCAGATTCCATCCCCTTCTCCCAGAATCCATCCCCTTCTCCCAGATTCCATCCCCTTCTCCAAATTCCATCCCCTTCTCCCAAATTCTATCCCCTTCTCCCAGATTTCATCCCTTCTCCCCGATTCCATCCGCTTCTCCCTGATCCCATCCCCTTCTCCCAGATTCCATCCCCTTCTCCCAGATTCCATCCTCTTCTCCCAGATTCCATCCCCTTCTCCCAGATTCCATCCCCTTCTCCCATTCCATCCCCTTCTCCCAAATTCCATCCCCTTTTCCCAAATTCCATCCCCTTCTTCCAAATTCCATCCCCTTCTCCTAGATTCCATCCCCTTCTCCCAGATTCCATCCCCTTCTCCCAGATTCCATCCCCTTCTCCAGATTCCATCCACTTCTCCCAAATTCTATCCCCTTCTCCCAGATTCCATCCCCTTCTCCCTGATTCCATCCACTTCTCCCAGATTCCATCCCCTTCTCCCAGATTCTATCCCCTTCCCCCATATTCCATCCCCTTCACCCAGATTTCATCCCCTTCTCTCAGATTCCATCCCCTTCTCCCAGATTCCATCCCCTTCTCCCAGATTCCATCCCCTTCTCCCAGATTTCATCCCTTCTCCCCGATTCCATCCGCTTCTCCCTGATCCCATCCCCTTCTCCCAGATTCCATCCCCTTCTCCCAGATTCCATCCCCTTCTCCCAGATTCCATCCCCTTCTCCCAGATTCCATCCCCTTCTCCCATTCCATCCCCTTCTCCCAAATTCCATCCCCTTTTCCCAAATTCCATCCCCTTCTTCCAAATTCCATCCCCTTCTCCTAGATTCCATCCCCTTCTCCCAGATTCCATCCCCTTCTCCCAGATTCCATCCCCTTCTCCAGATTCCATCCACTTCTCCCAAATTCTATCCCCTTCTCCCAGATTCCATCCCCTTCTCCCTGATTCCATCCACTTCTCCCAGATTCCATCCCCTTCTCCCAAATTCTATCCCCTTCCCCCATATTCCATCCCCTTCACCCAGATTTCATCCCCTTCTCTCAGATTCCATCCCCTTCTCCCAGATTCCATCCCCTTCTCCCAGATTCCATCCCCTTCTCCCATTCCATCCCCTTCTCCTGGATTCCATCCCCTTTTCCCAAATTCCATCCCCTTCTTCTAAATTCCATCCCCTTCTCCCAGATTCCATCCCCTTCTCCCAAATACTATCCCCTTCTTCCAGATTTCATCCCTTCTCCACGATTCCATCCCCTTCTCCCTGATCCCATCCCCTTCTCCCAGATTCCATCCCCTTCTTCCAGATTCCATTCCCTTCTCCCAGATTCCATCCCCTTCTCCCATATTCCATCCCCTTCTCCCAGATTCCATCCCCTTCTCCCAGTTTCCATCCCCTTTTCCCAGATTCCATCCCTTTGTCCCTCATTCCATCCCCTTCTCCCAGATTCCATCCCCTTCTCCCCGATTCCATCCGCTTCTCCCAGATTCCATCCCCTTCTCCCACATTCCATCCCCTTCTCCCAGATTCCATCCCCTTCTCCCAAATTCCATCCCCTTCTCCCTGATTCCATCCCCTTCTCCCAAATTTCATCCCCTTCTTCTTGATTCCATCCCCTTCTCCCAGATTCCATCCCCTTCTCCCAGATTCCATCCCCTTCTCCCTCATTCCATCCCCTTCTCCAAGATTCCATCCCCTTCTCCCAGATTACATCCCCTTCTCCCAGATTCCATCCCCTTCTCCTAGATTCCATCCCCTTCTCCCAGATTTCACCCCCTTCTCCCAGATATGGAAGGAGGGAGAATGGGGCGGGGTGATGGAAAGAGGGAGAATGGGGCGGGGTGATGGAAAGCGGGAGAATGGGGCGAGGTGATGGAAAGAGGGAGAATGGGGCGGGGTGATGGAAAGCGGGAGAATGGGGCGAGGTGATGGAAAGCGGGAGAACGGGGCGGGGTGATGGAAAGCGGGAGAATGGGGCGGGGTGATGGAAAGCGGGAGAATGGGGCAGGGTGATAGAAAGCGGGAGAATGGGGCGGGGTGATGGAAACGGGAGAATGGGGCGGGGTGATGGAAAGCAGGAGAATGGGCTGTGGTGAAGGAAGGAGGGAGAATGGGGCGGGGCGATGGAAAGCGGGAGAATGGGGCGGGGTGATGGAAAGCGGGAGAATGGGGCGGGGTGATGGAAGGAGGGAGAATGGGGCGGGGTGATGGAAGGAGGGAGGATGGGGCGGGGTGATGGAAGGAGGGAGAATGGGGCGCGGTGATGGAAAGCGGGAGAAGGGGGCAGGGTGATGGAAAGTAGGAGAATCGGGCGGGGTGATTGAAGGAGGGAGAATGGGGCGGGGTGATGGAAGGAGGGAGAATGAGGCGGGGTGATGGAAGGAGGGAGAATGGGGCGGGGTGATTGAACGCGGGAGAATAGGGCAGGGTGATGGAAAGCGGGAGAATGGGGCAGGGTGATGGAAAGCGGGAGAATGGGGCGGGGTGATGGAAGGAGGGAGAATGGGGCGGGGTGATAGAAGGAGGAAGAATGAGGCGGGGTGATGGAAGGAGGGAGAATGGGGCGGGGTGATTGAACGCGGGAGAATAGGGTGGGGTGATGGAAAGCGGGAGAATGGGGTGGGGTGATGGAAAGTGGGAGAATGGGGCGGGGTGATGGAAAGCGGGAGAATGGGGCGGGGTGATGGAAAGCGAAACAATGGGGCGGGGTGAAAGAAGGAGGGAGAATGGGGCGGGGTGATGGAAAGCAGGAGAATGGGGCGGGGTGATGGAAAGCGGGAGAATGGGGCGGGGTGATGGAAAGCAGGAGAATTGGGCTGGGTGATGGAAAGCTGGAGAATGGGGCGGAGTGATGGAAAGCGGGAGAATGGGGCGGGGTGATGGAAAGCGGGAGAATGGGGCGGGGTGATGGAAAGCGGGAGAATAGGGCGGGATGATGGAAAGCGGGAGAATGGGGCGGGGTGATGGAAAGCGGGAGAATGGGGTCTGGTGATGGAAAGCAGTAGAAGGGGGCGGGATGATGGAAAGCGGTAGAATGGGGCGGGGCTATGGAAAGCGGGAGACTGGGGCGGGGTGAGGGAAAGCGGGAAAATGGGACGGGGTGATGGAAAGCGGGAGAACGGGGCGGGGTGATAGAAAGCAGGAGAACGGGGCGGGGTGATGGAAAGCGGGAGAATGGGGCGGGGTAATGGAAGGAGGGAGCATGGGGCAGGGTGATGGAAGGAGGGAGAATGGGGTGGGGTGATGGAAAGCGGGAGAATGGGGCGGGGTGATGGAAGGAGGGAGAATGGGGCGGGGTGATGGAAGGAGGGAGAATGGGCCGGGGTGATATAAATCGGGAGAATGGGGCGGGGTGGTGGAAGGAGGGAGAATGGGGCGGGGTGATGGAAAGCGGGAGAATGGGGCGGGGTGATGGAAAGCGGGAGAATGGGGCAGGGTGATGGAAAGCGGGAGAATGGGGCGGGGTGATGGAAGGAGGGAGAATGGGGCGGGGTGATGGAAAGTGGGAGAATGGGGCGGGGTGATGGAAAACGGGAGAATGGGGCGGGGTGATGGAAAGCGGGAGAATGGGGCGGGGTGATGGAAGGAGGTAGAATGGGGCGGGGTGATGGAAGGAGGGAGAATGGGGCGGGGTGATGGAAAGTGGGAGAATGGGGCGGGGTGATTGAAAGCAGGAGAATGGGGCGGGGTGATGGAAGGAGGGAGAATGGGGCGGGGTTATGGAAGGAGGGAGAATGGGGCGGGGTGATGGAAAGCGGGAGAATGGGGCGGGGTGATGGAAAGCGGGAGAATGGGGCGGGGTGATGGAAAGCGGGAGAATGGGGCGGGGTGATGGAAGGAAGGAGAATGGGGCGGGATGATGGAAAACGGGAGAATGGGGCGGGGTGATGGAAAGCGAGAGAATGGAGCGGGGTGATGGAAGGAGGGAGAATGGGGCGGGGTGATGGAAAGCGGGTGAATAGGGCAGGGTGATGGAAAGCGGGAGAATGGGGTGGGGTGGTGGAAAGCGGGAGAATGGGGCGGGGTGATGGAAAGCGGGAGAATGGGGCGAGGTGATGGAAAGCACGAGAATGGGGAGGGGTGATGGAAAGCGGGAGAATGGGGCGGGGTGATAGAAAGCAGGAGAATGGGGCGGGGTGATGGAAAGCGGGAGAATGGGGCGGAGTGATGGAAACCGGGAGAATGGGGCGGGGTGATGGAAAGCGGGAGAATGGGGCGGGGTGATGGAAAGCGGGAGAATGGGGCGGGGTGATGGAAAGTGGGAGAATGGGGCGGGGTGATGGTAAACGGGAGAATGGGGCAGGGTGATGGAAAGCGGGAGAATGGGGCGGGGTGATGGAAGGAGGGAGAATGGGGCGCAGTGATGGAAAGCGGGAGAAGGGGGCGGGGTGATGGAAAGCAGGAGAATGGGGCGGGGATATGAAAGGAGGGAGAAAGGGGGGGTTGATGGAAGGAGGGAGAATGGGGCGGGGTGATGGAAGGAGGGAGAATGGGGCGGGCTGATGGATTTCGGGAGAATGGGGCAGGGTGATGGAAAGCGGGTGAATAGGGAGGGGTGATGGAAAGCGGGATAAGGGGGCGGGGTGATGGAAAGCTGGAGAATGGGGCGGGGTGATTGAAAGCGGGGGAATGGGGCGGGGTGATGGAAGGAGTGAGAATGGGGCGGGGTGATGGAAGGAGGGAGAATGGGGCGAGGTGATGGAAGGAAGGAGAATGGGGCGGGCTGATGGAAAGCGGGAGAAGGGGGCAGGGTGATGGAAAGTAGGAGAATGGGGTGGGGTGATCGAAAGCGGGAGAACGGGGCGGGGTGATGGAAAGCGGGAGAATGGGGCGGTGTGATGGAAAGCGGGAGAACGGGGTGCGGTGATGGAAAGCAGGAGATAGGGGCGGGGTGATGGAAAGCGGGAGAATGGGGCGGGGCTATGGAAAGCGGGAGAATGGGGCGGGGTGATGGAAAGCGTTAGAATGGGGCAGGGTGATGGAAAGCGGGAGAATGGGGCGAGGTGATTGAAAGCTGGAGAATGGGGCGGGGTGATAGAAGGAGTGAGAATGGGGCGGGGTGATGGAAGGAGGGAGAATGGGGCGGGGTTAAGGAGGGAGAATGGGGCGGGGTGATGGAAAGCGGGAGAATGGGGCGGGTTGATGGAAAGCGAGAGACTGGGGCGGGGTGATGGAAAGCGGGAGAATGGGGCGGGGTGATGGAAGGAGGGAGAATGGGGCGGGGTGATGGAAAGCGGGAGAATGGGGCGGGGTGATGGAAAGCGGGAGAATGGGGCGGGGTGATGGAAAGCGGGAGAATGGGGCGGGGTGATGGAAAGCGGGAGAATGGGGCGGGGTGATGGAAGGAGGGAGAATGGGGCGGGGTGATGGAAGGAGGGAGAATGGGGCGGGGTGATGGAGATTGGGAGAATGGGGCGGAGTAATGGAAAGCAGGAGAATGGGGCGGGGTGATGGGAAGCGGGAGAATGGGGCCGGGTGATGGAAAGCGGGAGAATGGGGCAGGGCGATGGAAAGCGGGAGAAAGGGGCGGGGCGATGGAAGGAGGGAGAATGGCGTGGGATGATGGAAAGCGGGAGAATGGGGCGGGGTGATGGAAAGCGGGAGAATGGGGCGGGTTGATGGAAAGCGAGAGAATGAGCGGGGTGATGGAAAGCGAGAGAATGGGGTAGGGTGATGGAAAGCGGGATAATGAGGCGGGGTGATGGATAGTGGGAGAATGGGGCGGGGTGATGGAAAACGGGAGAATTGGGCGGGGCGATGGAAATCAGGCGAATGGGGCGGGGTGATGGAAGGAGGAAGAATGGGGTGGGGTGATGGAAAGAGTGAGAATGGGGCGGGCTGATGGAAAGCGGGAGAATGGGGCGGAGTGATGGAAAGCGGGAGAATGGGGCGAGGTGATGGAAAGCGGGAGAATGGGGCGGGGTGATGGAAAGCGGGAGAATGGGGCGGGGTGATGGAAAGCGGGAGAATCGGGCGGGGTTATGGAAGGAGGGAGAAGGGGGGGGGGGGGTGACGGAAGGAGGGAGAATGGGGCGGGGTGATTGAAAGCGGGAGAATGGGGCGGGGTGATGCAAGGAGTGAGAATGGGGCGGTGTGATGGAAGGAGGGAGAATAGGGCGGGGTGATGGAAAGCGGGAGAGTGGGGCGGGGTGACGGAAAGAAGGAGACTGGGGCAGGGTGAGGGAAAGCGGGAGAATGGGGCGGGGTGATGGAAAGCAGGAGAATGGGGGGGGTTATGGAAGGAGGGAGAATGGGGTGGGGTGATGGAAGGACGGAGAATGGGGAGGGGTGATGGAAAGCGGGAGAAGGGGGCGGGGTGATGGAAAGCGGGAGAATAGGGGGGGGCTATGGAAAGCGGGAGACTGGTTGCGGGGTGAGGGAAAGTGGGAGAATGGGGCGGGGTGATGGAAAGCGGGAGAATGGGGCGGGGTGAGGAAAAGCGGGAGAATGGGGCGGGGTGATCGAAAGTGTGAGAATGGGGCGGGGTGATGGAAAGTGGGAGAATGGGGCGGGGTTATGGAAGGAGGGAGAATGAGGCGGGGTGATGGAAGGAGGGAGAATGGGGCGGGGTGATGGAAAGCGGGAGAATGGGGCGGGGTGATGGAAAGCGGGAGAATGGGGCGGGGTGATGGAAAGCGGGAGAATGGGGCGGGGTGATGGAAAGCGGGAGAATAAGGCGGGGTGATGGAAGGAGGGAGAATGGGGCGGGGTGATGGAAGGAGGGAGAATGGGGCGGGGTGATGGAGATTGGGAGAATGGGGCGGAGTGATGGAAAGCGGGAGAATGGGGCGGGGTGATGGGAAGCGGGAGAATGGGGCGGGGTGATGGAAAGCGGGAGAATGGGGCAGGGCGATGGAAAGCGGGAGAAAGGGGCGGGGCGATGGAAGGAGGGAGAATGGCGTGGGATGATGGAAAGCGGGAGAATGGGGCGGGGTGATGGAAAGCGGGAGAATGGGGCGGGTTGATGGAAAGCGAGAGAATGAGCGGGGTGATGGAAAGCGAGAGAATGGGGCGGGGTGATGGAAAGCGGGATAATGAGGCGGGGTGATGGATAGTGGGAGAATGGGGCGGGGTGATGGAAAACGGGAGAATTGGGCGGGGCGATGGAAATCAGGCGAATGGGGCGGGGTGATGGAAGGAGGAAGAATGGGGTGGGGTGATGGAAAGAGTGAGAATGGGGCGGGCTGATGGAAAGCGGGAGAATGGGGCGGAGTGATGGAAAGCGGGAGAATGGGGCGAGGTGATGGAAAGCGGGAGAATGGGGCGGGGTGATGGAAAGCGGGAGAATGGGGCGGGGTGATGGAAAGCGGGAGAATCGGGCGGGGTTATGGAAGGAGGGAGAAGGGGGGGGGGGGTGACGGAAGGAGGGAGAATGGGGCGGGGTGATTGAAAGCGGGAGAATGGGGCGGGGTGATGCAAGGAGTGAGAATGGGGCGGTGTGATGGAAGGAGGGAGAATAGGGCGGGGTGATGGAAAGCGGGAGAGTGGGGCGGGGTGACGGAAAGAAGGAGACTGGGGCAGGGTGAGGGAAAGCGGGAGAATGGGGCGGGGTGATGGAAAGCAGGAGAATGGGGGGGGTTATGGAAGGAGGGAGAATGGGGTGGGGTGATGGAAGGACGGAGAATGGGGAGGGGTGATGGAAAGCGGGAGAAGGGGGCGGGGTGATGGAAAGCGGGAGAATAGGGGGGGGCTATGGAAAGCGGGAGACTGGTTGCGGGGTGAGGGAAAGTGGGAGAATGGGGCGGGGTGATGGAAAGCGGGAGAATGGGGCGGGGTGAGGAAAAGCGGGAGAATGGGGCGGGGTGATCGAAAGCGTGAGAATGGGGCGGGGTGATGGAAAGTGGGAGAATGGGGCGGGGTTATGGAAGGAGGGAGAATGAGGCGGGGTGATGGAAGGAGGGAGAATGGGGCGGGGTGATGGAAAGTGGGAGAATGGGTCGGGGTGATGGAAAGCGGGAGAATGGGGCAGAGTGATGGAAAGCGGGAGAATGGGGCGCGGTGATGGAAAGCGGGAGAATGGGGCGGGGGGATGGAAAGCGGGAGAATGGGGTGGGGTGATGGAAAGCGGGAGAATGGGGCGGGGTGATGGAAAGCGGGAGAATGGGGCGGGTGATAGAAAGCGGGTGAATGGGGCAGGGTGATGGAAAGCGGGAGAATGGGGCGGGGTGATGGAAAGCAGAAGATTGAGGGGGTGTGATGGAAAGCGGGAGAATGGGGCGGGGTGATGGAAGGAGGGAGAATGGGGAGGGGTGATGGAAAGCGGGGAAAAGGGGCGGGATGATGGGAAGCGGAAGAATGGGGCGGGGTGATGGAAAGCGGGAGAATGGAGCGGGGTGACGGAAAGCGGGAGAATGGGGCGGGGAGATGGAAAGCGGGAGAAAGGGGCGGGGTGATGGAAAGCGGGAGAATGGGGCGGGCTGATGGAAAGCAGGAGAATGGGGCGGGGTGATGGAAGGAGGGAGAATGGGGCGGGGTGATGGAAGGAGAGAGAAGGGGGCGGGGTGATGGAAAGTGGGAAAATGTGGCGGGGTGATGGAAAGCGGGAGAATGGAGTGGGGTTATGGGAAGCGGGAGAATGGGGCGGGGTGATGGAAAGCGGGAGAATGGGGCGGGGTGATGGAAGGAGGGAGAATGGGGCGGGGTGATGGAAGGAGGGAGAATGGGGCGGAGTGATGGAAAGCGGGAGAATGGGGCGGGGTGATGGAAGGAGGGAGAATGGGGCGGGATGATGGAAAGCTGTAGAATGGGGCGGGGTGATGGAAAGCGGGAGAATGGGGCGGGGTGATGGAAGGAGGGAGAATTAGGCAGGGTGATAGAAAGCGGGAGAATGTGGCGGGGTGATGGAAAGCGGGAGAAGGGGGTGGGGTTATGGGAAGTGGGAGAATGGGGCGGGCTGATGGAAAGCGGGAGAATGGGGCGGGGTGATGGAAGGAGGGAGAATGGGGCGGGGTGATGGAAGGAGGGAGAATGGGACGGGGTGATGGAAAGCAGGAGAATGGGGCGGGGTGATGGAAAGCAGGAGAATGGGGCGGGGTGATGGAAGGAGGGAGAATGGGGAGGGGTGATGGAAGGAGGGAGAATGGGCGGAGTGATGGAAAGCGGAAGAATGGGGCGGGATGATGGAAGGAGGTAGAATGGGGCGGGATGATGGAAAGTGGGAGAATGGGGCGGGGTGATGGAATGAGGGAGAATGGGGCGGGGTGATGGAAGGAGGGAGAATGGGGCGGGGTGATGGAAAGCGGGAGAATGGGGCGGGGTGATGGAAAGCGGGAGAATGGGGCGGGGAGATGGAAAGTGGGAGAAACGGGAGGGGTGATGGAAAGCGGGAGAATGGGGCGGGCTGATGGAAAGCGGGAGATTCGGGCGGGTTGATGGAAGGAGGGAGAATGGGGCGGGGTGATGGAGGGAGAGAGAAGGGGGCGGGGTGGTGGAAAGTGGGAGAATGTGGCAGGGTGATGGAAAGCGGGAGAATAGGGTGGGGTTATGGGAAGCAGGAGAATGGGGCGGGGTGATGGAAAGCGGGAGAATGGGCCGGGGTGATGGAAGGAGGGAGAATGGGGCGGGGTGATGGAAGGAGGGAGAATGGGGCGGAGTGATGGAAAGCGGGAGAATGGGGCGGGGTGATGGAAGGAGGGAGAATGGGGCGGGATGATGGAAAGCGGTAGAATGGGGCGGGGTGATGGAAAGCGGAAGAATGGGGCGGGGTGATGGAAGGAGGGAGAATGGGGCGGGGTGATAGAAAGCGGGAGAATGTGGCGGGGTGATCGAAAGCGGGAGAAGGGGGTGGGGTTATGGGAAGCGGGAGAATGGGGCGGGCTGATGAAAAGCTGGAGAATGGGGCGGGGTGATGGAAGGAGGGAGAATTGGGCGGGGTGATGGAAGGAGGGAGAATGGGACGGGGTGATGGAAAGCAGGAGAATGGGGCGGGGAGATGGAAGGAGGGAGAATGGGGTGGGGTGATGGAAAGCGGGAGAATGGGGCGGGGTGATGGAAAGCGGGAGAATGGGGCGGGGTGATGGAAAGCGGGAGAATGAGGCTGGGTGATGGAAAGCAGGAGAATGGGGCGGGGTGATAGAAAGCGGGAGAATGGGGCGGGGTGATGGAAGGAGGGAGAATGGGGTGGGGTGATGGAAAGCGGGAGATTGGGGCAGGGTGATGGAAAGCGGGAGAATGGGGCGGGGTGATGGAAAGCGGGAAAATGGGGCGGGGTGACAGAAAGCGGGAGAATGGGGCTGGGTGATGGAAAGCGGGAGAATGGGGCGGGGTGATGGAAAGCGGGAGAATGGGGCATGGAGATGGAAAGCGGGAGAAAGGGGCGGGGTGATGGAAAGCGGGAGAATGGGGCCGGCTGATGGAAAGCGGGAGAATGGGGCGGGTTGATGGAAGGAGGGAGAATGGGGTGGGGTGATGGAAGGAGAGAGAAGGGGGCGGGGTGATGGAAAGTGGGAAAATGTGGCGGGGTGATGGAAAGCGGGGGAATGGGGTTGGGTTATGGGAATCGGGAGAATGGGGCGCGGTGATGGAAAGCGGGAGAATGGGGCAGGGTGATGGAATGAGGGAGAATGGGGCGGGGTGATGGAAGGAGGGAGAATGGGGCGGGGTGATGGAAAGCGGGAGAATGGGGCGGGGTGATGGAAGGAGGGAGAATGGGGCAGGGTGATGGAAAGCGGGAGAATGGGGCGCGGTGATGGAAAGCGAGAGAATGGAGCGGGGTGATGGAAGGAGGGAGAATGGGGAGGGGTGATGGAAAGCGGGGGAATGGGGCGGGGAGATGGAATGCGGGAGAAAAGGGAGGGGTGACGGAAAGCGGGAGAATGGGGCGGGCTGATGGAAAGCGGAAGAATTGGGCAGGGTGATGGAAGGAGGGAGAATGGGGCGGGGTGATGGAAGGAGAGAGAAGGGGGCGGGCTGATGGAAAGTGGGAGAATGGGGCGGGCTGACGGAAAGCGGGAGAATGGCAAAGGGAGCGGGCCTAGCGAGTGCAAAATAGCAATAGGAAGGGCCTAGCGTGTGCAAAAAATCAAGAAAAAGGGCCTTGCATTCGTAAAATAGCAGGAACAAGGGCCTAGCGTGTGCAAAATATAAAGAACAAGGGTCTAGCATGTGCAAAATTGCAAGAACAAGGGCCTAGCGTGTGCAAAAAAAAAAGAACGAGAGCATAGCGTTTGCAAAATAGCAAGAACAAGGGCCTAGCGTGTGCAAAATAAAAAGAACAAGGGCCTAGCGTGTGCAAAATAAAAAGAACAAGGGCCTAGCGTGTGCAAAATTGCAAGAACAAGGTTCTTGCGAGTGCAAAATAGCAAGAGCAAGGGCCTAGCGTGTGCAAAAAATCAAGAACAAGGGCCAAGCGTTCGCAAAATGGCAAGTACAAAAGCCTAGCGTGTGCAAAATAAAAAGAACAAGGGTCTAGCATGTGCAAAATTGCAAGAACAAGGGCCTAGTGTGTGCAAAATAAAAAGAACAAGGGCCTAGCGTGTGCAAAATAGCAAGAACAAGGGCCTAGCGTGTGCAAAATAAAAAGAAAAAGGGCCTAGCGTGTGGAAAATAAAAAGAACAAGGGCCTAGCGTGTGCAAAATTGCAAGAACAAGGGCCTAGCGAGTGCAAAATTGCAAGAACAAGGGCCTAGCGTGTGCAAAATAAAAAGAACAAGGGCATAGCGTGTGCAAAATAGCAAGAACAAGGGCCTAGCGTGTGCAAAATAAAAAGAACAAGGGCCTAGCGTGTGCAAAATAAAAAGAACAAGGGCCTAGTGTGTGCAAAATTGCAAGAACAAGGGCCTAGCGTGTGCAAAATTGCAAGAACAAGGGCCTAGCGAGTGCAAAATAGCAAGAACAAGGGCCTAGCGTGTGCAAAAAAATCAAGAACAAGGGCCAAGCCTTCGCGAAATAGCAAGAACAAGGGCCTAGCGTGTGCAAAATAAAAAGAACAAAGGTCTAGCATGTGCAAAATTGCGAGAACAAGGGCCTAGCGTGTGCAAAATAAAAAGAACAAGGGCATAGCGTGTGCAAAATAGCAAGAACAAGGGCCTAGCGTGTGCAAAATAAAAAGAACAAGGGCCTAGCGTGTGCAAAATAAAAAGAACAAGAGCCTAGCGTGTGCAAAATTGCAAGAACAAGGGCCTAGCGTGTGCAAAATTGCAAGAACAAGGGCCTAGCGTGTGCAACATTGCAAAAAGAAGGGCCTAGCGAGTACAAAATAGCAAGAGCAAGGGCCTAGCGTGTGCGAAAAATCAAGAACAAGGGCCTAGCGTTTGCGAAATAGCAAGAACAAGGGCCTAGCATGTGCAAAATAAAAAGAACAAGGGTCTAGCATGTGCAAAATTGCAAGAACAAAGGCCTAGCGTGTGCAAAATAAAAAGAACAAGGGCATAGCGTGTGCAAAATAGCAAGAACAAGGGCCTAGCGTGTGCGAAATAAAAAGAACAAGGGCCTAGCGTGTGCAAAAAAAAAAGAACAAGGGCCTAGCGTGTGCAAAATTGCAAGAACAAGGGCCTAGCGTGTGCAAAATTGCAAGAACAAGGGCCTAGCGAGTGCAAAATAGCAAGAGCAAGGGCCTACCGTGTGCAAAAAATCAAGAACAAGGGCCTAGCGTTCGCAAAATAGCAAGAACAAGGGCCTAGCGTGTGCAAAATAAAAAGAACAAGGGTCTAGCATGTGCAAAATTGCAAGAACAAGGGCCTAGCGTGTGCAAAATAGCAAGAACAAGGGCCTAGCGTGTGCAAAATAAAAAGAACAAGGGCCTAGTGTGTGCAAAATATAAAGAACAAGGGCCTAGCGTGTGCAAAATTGCAAGAACAAGGGCCTAGCGTGTGCAAAATTGCAAGAACAAGGGCCTAGCGAGTGCAAAATAGCAAGAGGAAGGGCCTAGCGTGTGCAAAAAATCAAGAACAAGGGCCTAGCGTTCGCGAAATAGCAAGAACAAGGTCCTAGCGTGTGCAAAATATAACGAACAAGGGTCTAGCATGTGCAAAATTGCAAGAACAAGGGCCTAGCGTGTGCAAAAAAAAAAGAACGAGGGCATAGCGTTTGCAAAATAGCAAGAACAAGGGCCTAGCGTGTGCAAAATAAAAAGAACAAGGGCCTAGCATGTGCAAAATAAAAAAAACAAGGGCCTAGCATTGCAAAATTGCAAGAACAAGAGCCTAGCGTGTGCAAAATAGAAAGAACAAGGGCATAGTGTGTGCAAAATAGCAAGACGAAGGGCCTAGCGTGTGCAAAATAAAAAGAACAAGGGCCTAGCGTGTGCAAAGTAAAAAGAACAAGGGCCTAGCGTGTGCAAAATTGCAAGAACAAGGGCCTAGCGTGTGCAAAATTGCAAGAACAAGGGCCTAGCGAGTGCAAAATACCAAGAGGAAGGGCCTAGCATGTGCAAAAAATCAAGAACAAGGGCCTAGCGTTCGTGAAATAGCAAGAACAAAGGCCTAGCGTGTGCAAAATATAACGAACAAGGGTCTAGCATGTTCAAAATTGCAAGAACAAGGGCCTAGCGTGTGCAAAAAAAGAAGAACGAGGGCATAGCGTTTGCAAAATAGCAAGAACAAGGGCCTAGCGTGTGCAAAACAAAAAGAACAAGGGCCTAGCGTGTGCAAAAAAAAAAGAACAAGGGCATAGCGTGTGCAAAATAGTAAGAACAAGGGCCTAGCATGTGCAAAATAAAAAGAACAAGGGCCTAGCGTGTGCAAAATAAAAAGAACAAGGGCCTAGCGTGTGCAAAATTGCAAGAACAAGGGCCTAGCGTATACAAAATTGCAAGAACAAGGGCCTAGCGAGTGCAAAATAGCAAGAGCAAGGGCCTAGCGTGTGCAAAAAATCAAGGACAAGGGCCTAGCGTTCGCGAAATAGCAAGAACAAGGGCCTAGCGTGTGCAAAATATAACGAACAAGGGTCTAGCATGTGCAAAATTTCAAGAACAAGGGCCTAGCGTGTGAAATAAAAAAAAGAACGAGGGCATAGCGTTTGCAAAATAGCAAGAACAAGGGCCTAGCGTGTGCAAAATAAAAAGAATAAGGGCCTAGCATGTGCAAAATGAAAAGAACAAGGGCCTAGCGTTGCAAAATTGCAAGAACAAGAGCCTAGCGTGTGCAAAATAAAAAGAACAAGGGCCTAGCGTTTGCAAAATAGCAAGAACAAGGGCCTAACGTGTGCAAAATAAAAAGGACAAGGGCCTAGCGTGTGCAAAATAAAAAGAACAAGGGCATGGCGTGTGCAAAATAGCAAGAACAAGGGCCTAGCGTGTGCAAAATAAAAAGAACAAGGGCCTAGCGTGTGCAAAATAAAAAGAACAAGGGCCTAGTGTGTGCAAAATTGCAAGAACAAGGGCCTAGCGTGTGCAAAATTGCAAGAACAAGGGCCTAGCGAGTGCAAAATAGCAAGAACAAGGGCCTAGCGTGTGCAAAAAAATAAAGAACAAGGGCCAAGCCTTCGCGAAATAGCAAGAACAAGGGCCTAGCGTGTGCAAAATAAAAAGAACAAAGGTCTAGCATGTGCAAAATTGCAAGAACAAGGGCCTAGCGTGTGCAAAATAAAAAGAACAAGGGCATAGCGTGTGCAAAACAGCAAGAACAAGGGCCTAGCGTGTGCAAAATAAAAAGAACAAGGGCCTAGCGTGTGCAAAATAAAAAGAACAAGAGCCTAGCGTGTGCAAAATAAAAAGAACAAGGGCCTAGCGTGTGCAAAATTGCAAGAACAAGGGCCTAGCGTGTGCAACATTGCAAAAAGAAGGGCCTAGCGAGTACAAAATAGCAAGAGCAAGGGCCTAGCGTGTGCGAAAAATCAAGAACAAGGGCCTAGCGTTTGCGAAATAGCAAGAACAAGGGCCTAGCATGTGCAAAATAAAAAGAACAAGGGTCTAGCATGTGCAAAATTGCAAGAACAAAGGCCTAGCGTGTGCAAAATAAAAAGAACAAGGGCATAGCGTGTGCAAAATAGCAAGAACAAGGGCCTAGCGTGTGCGAAATAAAAAAAACAAAGGGCCTAGCGTGTGCAAAAAAAAAAAGAACAAGGGCCTAGCGAGTGCAAAATTGCAAGAACAAGGGCCTAGCGTGTGCAAAATTGCAAGAAAAAGGGCCTAGCGAGTGCAAAATAGCAAGAGCAAGGGCCTACCGTGTGCAAAAAATCAAGAACAAGGGCCTAGCGTTCGCAAAATAGCAAGAACAAGGGCCTAGCGTGTGCAAAATAAAAAGAACAAGGGTCTAGCATGTGCAAAATTGCAAGAACAAGGGCCTAGCGTGTGCAAAATAGCAAGAACAAGGGCCTAGCGTGTGCAAAATAAAAAGAACAAGGGCCTAGCGTATGCAAAATAAAAAGAACAAGGGCCTAGCGTGTGCAAAATTGCAAGAACAAGGGCCTAGCGTGTGCAAAATTGCAAGAACAAGGGCCTAGCGAGTGCAAAATAGCAAGAGGAAGGGCCTAGTGTGTGCAAAAAATCAAGAACAAGGGCCTAGCGTTCGCGAAATAGCAAGAACAAGGGCCTAGCGTGTGCAAAATATAACGAACAAGGGTCTAGCATGTGCAAAATTGCAAGAACAAGGGCCTAGCGTGTGCAAAAAAAAAAAGAACGAGGGCATAGCATTTGCAAAATAGCAAGAACAAGGGCCTAGCGTGTGCAAAATATAAAGAACAAGGGCCTAGCATGTGCAAAATAAAAAAAACAAGGGCCTAGCATTGCAAAATTGCAAGAACAAGAGCCTAGCGTGTGCAAAATAGAAAGAACAAGGGCATAGCGTGTGCAAAATAGCAAGAACAAGGGCCTAGCGTGTGCAAAATAAAAAGAACAAGGGCCTAGCGTGTGCAAAATAAAAAGAACAAGGGCCTAGCGTGTGCAAAATTGCAAGAACAAGGTTCTTGCGAGTGCAAAATAGCAAGAGCAAGGGCCTAGCGTGTGCAAAAAATCAAGAACAAGGGCCAAGCGTTCGCAAAATGGCAAGTACAAAAGCCTAGCGTGTGCAAAATAAAAAGAACAAGGGTCTAGCATGTGCAAAATTGCAAGAACAAGGGCCTAGTGTGTGCAAAATAAAAAGAACAAGGGCCTAGCGTGTGCAAAATAGCAAGAACAAGGGCCTAGCGTGTGCAAAATAAAAAGAAAAAGGGCCTAGCGTGTGGAAAATAAAAAGAACAAGGGCCTAGCGTGTGCAAAATTGCAAGAACAAGGGCCTAGCGAGTGCAAAATTGCAAGAACAAGGGCCTAGCGTGTGCAAAATAAAAAGAACAAGGGCATAGCGTGTGCAAAATAGCAAGAACAAGGGCCTAGCGTGTGCAAAATAAAAAGAACAAGGGCCTAGCGTGTGCAAAATAAAAAGAACAAGGGCCTAGTGTGTGCAAAATTGCAAGAACAAGGGCCTAGCGTGTGCAAAATTGCAAGAACAAGGGCCTAGCGAGTGCAAAATAGCTAGAACAAGGGCCTAGCGTGTGCAAAAAAATCAAGAACAAGGGCCAAGCCTTCGCGAAATAGCAAGAACAAGGGCCTAGCGTGTGCAAAATAAAAAGAACAAAGGTCTAGCATGTGCAAAATTGCGAGAACAAGGGCCTAGCGTGTGCAAAATAAAAAGAACAAGGGCATAGCGTGTGCAAAATAGCAAGAACAAGGGCCTAGCGTGTGCAAAATAAAAAGAACAAGGGCCTAGCGTGTGCAAAATAAAAAGAACAAGAGCCTAGCGTGTGCAAAATTGCAAGAACAAGGGCCTAGCGTGTGCAAAATTGCAAGAACAAGGGCCTAGCGTGTGCAACATTGCAAAAAGAAGGGCCTAGCGAGTACAAAATAGCAAGAGCAAGGGCCTAGCGTGTGCGAAAAATCAAGAACAAGGGCCTAGCGTTTGCGAAATAGCAAGAACAAGGGCCTAGCATGTGCAAAATAAAAAGAACAAGGGTCTAGCATGTGCAAAATTGCAAGAACAAAGGCCTAGCGTGTGCAAAATAAAAAGAACAAGGGCATAGCGTGTGCAAAATAGCAAGAACAAGGGCCTAGCGTGTGCGAAATAAAAAGAACAAGGGCCTAGCGTGTGCAAAAAAAAAAGAACAAGGGCCTAGCGTGTGCAAAATTGCAAGAACAAGGGCCTAGCGTGTGCAAAATTGCAAGAACAAGGGCCTAGCGAGTGCAAAATAGCAAGAGCAAGGGCCTACCGTGTGCAAAAAATCAAGAACAAGGGCCTAGCGTTCGCAAAATAGCAAGAACAAGGGCCTAGCGTGTGCAAAATAAAAAGAACAAGGGTCTAGCATGTGCAAAATTGCAAGAACAAGGGCCTAGCGTGTGCAAAATAGCAAGAACAAGGGCCTAGCGTGTGCAAAATAAAAAGAACAAGGGCCTAGTGTGTGCAAAATATAAAGAACAAGGGCCTAGCGTGTGCAAAATTGCAAGAACAAGGGCCTAGCGTGTGCAAAATTGCAAGAACAAGGGCCTAGCGAGTGCAAAATAGCAAGAGAAAGGGCCTAGCGTGTGCAAAAAATCAAGAACAAGGGCCTAGCGTTCGCGAAATAGCAAGAACAAGGTCCTAGCGTGTGCAAAATATAACGAACAAGGGTCTAGCATGTGCAAAATTGCAAGAACAAGGGCCTAGCGTGTGCAAAAAAAAAAGAACGAGGGCATAGCGTTTGCAAAATAGCAAGAACAAGGGCCTAGCGTGTGCAAAATAAAAAGAACAAGGGCCTAGCATGTGCAAAATAAAAAAAACAAGGGCCTAGCATTGCAAAATTGCAAGAACAAGAGCCTAGCGTGTGCAAAATAGAAAGAACAAGGGCATAGTGTGTGCAAAATAGCAAGACGAAGGGCCTAGCGTGTGCAAAATAAAAAGAACAAGGGCCTAGCGTGTGCAAAGTAAAAAGAACAAGGGCCTAGCGTGTGCAAAATTGCAAGAACAAGGGCCTAGCGTGTGCAAAATTGCAAGAACAAGGGCCTAGCGAGTGCAAAATACCAAGAGGAAGGGCCTAGCATGTGCAAAAAATCAAGAACAAGGGCCTAGCGTTCGTGAAATAGCAAGAACAAAGGCCTAGCGTGTGCAAAATATAACGAACAAGGGTCTAGCATGTTCAAAATTGCAAGAACAAGGGCCTAGCGTGTGCAAAAAAAGAAGAACGAGGGCATAGCGTTTGCAAAATAGCAAGAACAAGGGCCTAGCGTGTGCAAAACAAAAAGAACAAGGGCCTAGCGTGTGCAAAAAAAAAAGAACAAGGGCATAGCGTGTGCAAAATAGTAAGAACAAGGGCCTAGCATGTGCAAAATAAAAAGAACAAGGGCCTAGCGTGTGCAAAATAAAAAGAACAAGGGCCTAGCGTGTGCAAAATTGCAAGAACAAGGGCCTAGCGTATACAAAATTGCAAGAACAAGGGCCTAGCGAGTGCAAAATAGCAAGAGCAAGGGCCTAGCGTGTGCAAAAAATCAAGGACAAGGGCCTAGCGTTCGCGAAATAGCAAGAACAAGGGCCTAGCGTGTGCAAAATATAACGAACAAGGGTCTAGCATGTGCAAAATTTCAAGAACAAGGGCCTAGCGTGTGAAATAAAAAAAAGAACGAGGGCATAGCGTTTGCAAAATAGCAAGAACAAGGGCCTAGCGTGTGCAAAATAAAAAGAATAAGGGCCTAGCATGTGCAAAATGAAAAGAACAAGGGCCTAGCGTTGCAAAATTGCAAGAACAAGAGCCTAGCGTGTGCAAAATAAAAAGAACAAGGGCCTAGCGTTTGCAAAATAGCAAGAACAAGGGCCTAACGTGTGCAAAATAAAAAGGACAAGGGCCTAGCGTGTGCAAAATAAAAAGAACAAGGGCATGGCGTGTGCAAAATAGCAAGAACAAGGGCCTAGCGTGTGCAAAATAAAAAGAACAAGGGCCTAGCGTGTGCAAAATAAAAAGAACAAGGGCCTAGTGTGTGCAAAATTGCAAGAACAAGGGCCTAGCGTGTGCAAAATTGCAAGAACAAGGGCCTAGCGAGTGCAAAATAGCAAGAACAAGGGCCTAGCGTGTGCAAAAAAATAAAGAACAAGGGCCAAGCCTTCGCGAAATAGCAAGAACAAGGGCCTAGCGTGTGCAAAATAAAAAGAACAAAGGTCTAGCATGTGCAAAATTGCAAGAACAAGGGCCTAGCGTGTGCAAAATAAAAAGAACAAGGGCATAGCGTGTGCAAAACAGCAAGAACAAGGGCCTAGCGTGTGCAAAATAAAAAGAACAAGGGCCTAGCGTGTGCAAAATAAAAAGAACAAGAGCCTAGCGTGTGCAAAATAAAAAGAACAAGGGCCTAGCGTGTGCAAAATTGCAAGAACAAGGGCCTAGCGTGTGCAACATTGCAAAAAGAAGGGCCTAGCGAGTACAAAATAGCAAGAGCAAGGGCCTAGCGTGTGCGAAAAATCAAGAACAAGGGCCTAGCGTTTGCGAAATAGCAAGAACAAGGGCCTAGCATGTGCAAAATAAAAAGAACAAGGGTCTAGCATGTGCAAAATTGCAAGAACAAAGGCCTAGCGTGTGCAAAATAAAAAGAACAAGGGCATAGCGTGTGCAAAATAGCAAGAACAAGGGCCTAGCGTGTGCGAAATAAAAAAAACAAAGGGCCTAGCGTGTGCAAAAAAAAAAAGAACAAGGGCCTAGCGAGTGCAAAATTGCAAGAACAAGGGCCTAGCGTGTGCAAAATTGCAAGAAAAAGGGCCTAGCGAGTGCAAAATAGCAAGAGCAAGGGCCTACCGTGTGCAAAAAATCAAGAACAAGGGCCTAGCGTTCGCAAAATAGCAAGAACAAGGGCCTAGCGTGTGCAAAATAAAAAGAACAAGGGTCTAGCATGTGCAAAATTGCAAGAACAAGGGCCTAGCGTGTGCAAAATAGCAAGAACAAGGGCCTAGCGTGTGCAAAATAAAAAGAACAAGGGCCTAGCGTATGCAAAATAAAAAGAACAAGGGCCTAGCGTGTGCAAAATTGCAAGAACAAGGGCCTAGCGTGTGCAAAATTGCAAGAACAAGGGCCTAGCGAGTGCAAAATAGCAAGAGGAAGGGCCTAGTGTGTGCAAAAAATCAAGAACAAGGGCCTAGCGTTCGCGAAATAGCAAGAACAAGGGCCTAGCGTGTGCAAAATATAACGAACAAGGGTCTAGCATGTGCAAAATTGCAAGAACAAGGGCCTAGCGTGTGCAAAAAAAAAAAGAACGAGGGCATAGCATTTGCAAAATAGCAAGAACAAGGGCCTAGCGTGTGCAAAATATAAAGAACAAGGGCCTAGCATGTGCAAAATAAAAAAAACAAGGGCCTAGCATTGCAAAATTGCAAGAACAAGAGCCTAGCGTGTGCAAAATAGAAAGAACAAGGGCATAGCGTGTGCAAAATAGCAAGAACAAGGGCCTAGCGTGTGCAAAATAAAAAGAACAAGGGCCTAGCGTGTGCAAAATAAAAAGAACAAGGGCCTAGCGTGTGCAAAATTGCAAGAACAAGGGCCTAGCGTGTGCAAAATTGCAAGAACAAGGGCCTAGCGAGTGCAAAATAGCAAGAGGAAGGGCCTAGTGTGTGCAAAAAATCAAGAACAAGGGCCTAGCGTTCGCGAAATAGCAAGAACAAGGGCCTAGCGTGTGCAAAATATAACGAACAAGGGTCTAGCATGTGCAAAATTGCAAGAACAAGGGCCTAGCGTGTGCAAAAAAAAAAAGAACGAGGGCATAGCATTTGCAAAATAGCAAGAACAAGGGCCTAGCGTGTGCAAAATATAAAGAACAAGGGCCTAGCATGTGCAAAATAAAAAAAACAAGGACCTAGCATTGCAAAATTGCAAGAACAAGAGCCTAGCGTGTGCAAAATAGAAAGAACAAGGGCATAGCGTGTGCAAAATAGCAAGAACAAGGGCCTAGCGTGTGCAAAATAAAAAGAACAAGGGCCTAGCGTGTGCAAAATAAAAAGAACAAGGGCCTAGCGTGTGCAAAATTGCAAGAACAAGGGCCTAGCGTGTGCAAAATTGCAAGAACAAGGGCCTAGCGAGTGCAAAATACCAAGAGGAAGGGCCTAGCATGTGCAAAAAATCAAGAACAAGGGCCTAGCGTTCGTGAAATAGCAAGAACAAAGGCCTAGCGTGTGCAAAATATAACGAACAAGGGTCTAGCATGTTCAAAATTGCAAGAACAAGGGCCTAGCGTGTGCAAAAAAAGAAGAACGAGGGCATAGCGTTTGCAAAATAGCAAGAACAAGGGCCTAGCGTGTGCAAAACAAAAAGAACAAGGGCCTAGCGTGTGCAAAAAAAAAAAAACAAGGGCATAGCGTGTGCAAAATAGTAAGAACAAGGGCCTAGCATGTGCAAAATAAAAAGAACAAGGGCCTAGTGTGTGCAAAATAAAAAGAACAAGGGCCTAGCGTGTGCAAAATTGCAAGAACAAGGGCCTAGCGTATACAAAATTGCAAGAACAAGGGCCTAGCGAGTGCAAAATAGCAAGAGCAAGGGCCTAGCGTGTGCAAAAAATCAAGGACAAGGGCCTAGCATTCGCGAAATAGCAAGAACAAGGGCCTAGCGTGTGCAAAATATAACGAACAAGGGTCTAGCATGTTCAAAATTGCAAGAACAAGGGCCTAGCGTGTGCAAAAAAAGAAGAACGAGGGCATAGCGTTTGCAAAATAGCAAGAACAAGGGCCTAGCGTGTGCAAAACAAAAAGAACAAGGGCCTAGCGTGTGCAAAAAAAAAAAAACAAGGGCATAGCGTGTGCAAAATAGTAAGAACAAGGGCCTAGCATGTGCAAAATAAAAAGAACAAGGGCCTAGTGTGTGCAAAATAAAAAGAACAAGGGCCTAGCGTGTGCAAAATTGCAAGAACAAGGGCCTAGCGTATACAAAATTGCAAGAACAAGGGCCTAGCGAGTGCAAAATAGCAAGAGCAAGGGCCTAGCGTGTGCAAAAAATCAAGGACAAGGGCCTAGCATTCGCGAAATAGCAAGAACAAGGGCCTAGCGTGTGCAAAATATAACGAACAAGGGTCTAGCATGTGCAAAATTTCAAGAACAAGGGCCTAGCGTGTGAAATAAAAAAAAGAACGAGGGCATAGCGTTTGTAAAATAGCAAGAACAAGGGCCTAGCGTGTGCAAAATAAAAAGAATAAGGGCCTAGCATGTGCAAAATGAAAAGAACAAGGGCCTAGCGTTGCAAAATTGCAAGAACAAGAGCCTAGCGTGTGCAAAATAAAAAGAACAAGGGCCTAGCGTTTGCAAAATAGCAAGAACAAGGGCCTAACGGGTGCAAAATAAAAAGAACAAGGGCCTAGCGTATGCAAAATAAAAAGAACAAGGGCCTAGCGAGTGCAAAATAGCAAGAGCAAGGGCCTAGCGTGTGCAAAATAAAAAGAACAAGGGTCTAGCATATGCAAAATTGCAAGAACAAGGGCCTAGCATGTGCAAAATAAAAAGAACAAGGGCATAGCGTGTGCAAAATAGCAAGAACAAGGGCCTAGCGTGTGCAAAATTGCAAGAACAAGGGCCTAGCGTGTGCAAAATATAACGAACAAGGGTCTAGCATGTGCAAAATTTCAAGAACAAGGGCCTAGCGTGTGCAAAATAAAAAGAATAAGGGCCTAGCATGTGCAAAATAAAAAGAACAAGGGCCTAGCGTTGCAAAATTGCAAGAACAAGAGCCTAGCGTGTGCAAAATAAAAAGAACAAGGGCCTAGCGTGTGCAAAATAGCAAGAACAAGGGCCTAGCGTGTGCAAAATAAAAAGAACAAGGGCCTAGCGTGTGCAAAATAAAAAGAACAAGGGCCTAGCGAGTGCAAAATAGCAAGAGCAAGGGCCTAGCGTGTGCAAAAGAAAAAGAACAAGGGTCTAGCATGTGCAAAATTGCAAGAACAAGGGCCTAGCGTGTGCAAAATAAAAAGAACAAGGGCATAGCGTGTGCAAAATAGCAAGAACAAGGGCCTAGCGTGTGCAAAATAAAAAGAACAAGGGCCTAGCGTGTGCAAAATAAAAAGAACAAGGGCCTAGCGTGTGCAAAATTGCAAGAACAAGGGCCTAGCGTGTGCAAAATTGCAAGAACAAGGGCCTAGCGAGTGCAAAATAGCAAGAGCAAGGGCCTAGCGTGTGCAAAAAATCAAGAACAAGGGCCTAGCGTTCGCGAAATAGCAAGAACAAGGGCCTAGCGTGTGCAAAGTTGCAAGAACAAGGGCCTAGCGTGTGCAAAATAAAAAGAAGAAGGGCCTAGCATGTGCAAAATAAAAAGAACAAGGGCCTAGCGTTGCAAAATTGCAAGAAGAAGAGCCTAGCGTGTGCAAAAGAAAAAGAACAAGGGCCTAGCGTGTGCAAAATATAACGAACAAGGGTCTAGCATGTGCAAAATTTCAAGAACAAGGGCCTAGCGTGTGCAAAAAAAAAAGAACAAGGGCATAGCGTTTGCAAAATAGCAAGAACAAGGGCCTAGCGTGTGCAAAATAAAAAGAATAAGGGCCTAGCATGTGCAAAATAAAAAGAACAAGGGCCTAGCGTTGCAAAATTGCAAGAACAAGAGCCTAGCGTGTGCAAAAGAAAAAGAACAAGGGCCTAGCGTGTGCAAAATATAACGAACAAGGGTCTAGCATGTGCAAAATTGCAAGAACAAGGGCCTAGCGTGTGCAACAAAAAAAAAACGGGGGCATAGCGTTTGCAAAATAGCAAGAACAAGGGCCTAGCGTGTGCAAAATAGAAAGAACAAGGGCCTAGCATGTGCAAAATATAAAGAACAAGGGCCTAGCGTTGCAAAATTGCAATAACAAGAGCCTAGGGTGTGCAAAATAAAAAGATCAAGGGCATAGCGTGTGCAAAATAGCAAGAACAAGGGCCTAGCGTGTGCAAAATAAAAAGAACAAGGGCCTAGCGTGTGCAAAATAAAAAGAACAAGGGCCTAGCGTGTGCAAAATTGCAAGAACAAGGGCCTAGCGTGTGCAAAATTGCAAGAACAAGGGCCTAGCGAGTGCAAAATAGCAAGACCAAGGGCCTAGCGTGTGCGAAAAATCAAGAACAAGGGCCTAGCGTTCGTGAAATAGCAAGAACAAGGGCCTAGCGTGTGCTAGATATAACGAACAAGGGTCTAGCATGTGCAAAATTGCAAGAACAAGGGCCTAGCGTGTGCAAAAAAAAAAAAGAACGAGGGCATAGTGTTTGCAAAATAGCAAGAACAAGGGCCCAGCGTGTGCAAAATATAATGAACAAGGGTCTAGCATGTGCAAAATTGCAAGAACATGGGCCTAGCATGTGCAAAAAAAAAAGAAGGAGGGCATAGCGTTTGCAAAATAGCAAGAACAAGGGCCTAGCGTGTGCAAAATAGAAAGAACAAGGTGTGAAAATGAGTAAGCAGGAATGAATGAACTATGAATGAAAGCAGTACAAATATGAAACCCTAACTGGGTTGTACCCCCTATGGGATACCACACTACAGCCTACACAGCAGTATAAGCTATAGATATGTTCTGACACACCCCCATAGGCAAAGTGGGGGAGAACAAGGGGTCACAAGACCAGTCAAGCAAGACAAAGCAAAGCTCAGGGTGGATCACAAAGTCACCACACAGTCCGAGCACAAGAGCAAGGCCAAAGGCCAGTTCACAAGCAAGAGTACAGACATATATATATGAAACTAGACAAGCAAGATCAGGAATATATATATGTCACAGTACAAGTAAAGTCAAGAGGAGAGCAAGTGAGGCAAGACAGGCACAAGACCCAGCTGGGTGCAGAAGCGCTGATGGTCACAAGGCGCAAGTGCCTTGGTGAACACATCAGCAGTGTTGGCCTCAGAGGCCACGTACGCAAGTCGCAACTGACCACGCTGCTGCAACTCACGAGCAAGGAAGTAGCGGAGAGCAATGTGCTTCGTTCTGTGCTCCAAGCGCTGCTCTCGACACAAGGCCAGCATAGCCTTGTTGTCTACGTACAGCACTGGAGGAGAACGAGGCGGCTCTCCGAGGTCAGTCAGCAGGTAGGTGAGCCAGCGAAGCTCCTGTGCAGCCATGGCTCCGGCGTAGATCTCAGCCTCACAACTGGAGCCGAGAACCGAAGACGAGCGAGTAGACCGCCACGAGACAGAGCCGGAACCAAGGCTGAAGGTGTAACCCTGTGACGACCGCTGCGTAGCCTAGTCGTCAGCCCAAGAAGCGTCCGCGTGGCCGGTAAGGACCACTGGACTCCGCCCTCCAAGCACTAGCCCCATGCCTGACGTACTGCACAGGTAGCGCAATACCCTCTTCGCTGCAGCCATGTGCTCCGGTCTGTGTCTCCCATGAGCAACATAGCGCGCAAGAATGCTCAGAGGGTATGCAAGGTCAGGTCGTGTGCAGGTCATCAGGTACATGAGGCAGCCAACAAGCTCTGCATATGGACCACTCGACTCTACGGACTCATCCGAAGGCAGAGCTGAGAGTGAGTGGCGAGTAGGCAGAGGAGTGGCCTGAGGCGAGGAGTACGTGAAGCCGAAGCGCTGAAGGACCTGCTGCACCATGTGTGACTGAGTCAAGGTAATGGTGCGGCGTGCTCTGTCCCGAGTGATCTGCAAGCCAAGGTAGCTGCGCAGTTCACCCAGGTCTGTGCACGTGTGTCTCTTCAGCAGCTCGGACTTCACGTAGGCGAGTCCAGCAGTGTCCGCTGTTGCAAAGACCAAGTCGTCGACGTACACGAGGATGTAGAACGGCGGCAGGGAAGTGTCGGTGCGAAGAAACAGCAACGGGTCAGCAGTAAAAGGAGCAAACCCAAGAGCCGCAAGCGTAGTCCTCAGTGTGTCGTGCCACTCACGCGGCGCCTGGCGGAGACTGTAGACTGGCCGTCTGAGGCTCCACTGGGTGCCAGGAGGGAAAGTCCCAGTGAAGCCAGGTGGACGGCGAAGCCAGATCTCCTCGTGCAGGCTACCCTGCAAGAACGCAGTGCTGAAGTCGAGAGAGTGAAGCTCGTAGTCGCGCTGAGCGGCTATGTGCAGCAGCACCCGAAGAGTAGTCATCTTCGGGGTGGGAGAGAAGGTCTGAAAGTAGTCAACTCCCTGCCGCTGACTGAAGCCACGAGCAACGTACCGTGCCTTGAAGACAGGTGGAGAGCCCGGCGGCCGCTTCACCCTGAAGATCCACATGCCACTGACGATGTTCGCCCCAGGAGGGGGAACCGCGTCAACGTAGGTGCCTGTGGACTTCCAGGAAGCCATCTTTGCATCCATGGCTGCCTGCCACTGAGAGGAGTAGGGGCCCTCTACGGCCTCCGCGTAAGAACGCGGAGTCGGGATGTCTAGTGCATCCGGGTCTCCCTCAGGGGCAAGCAGTACAGACGCGAGATGAGGTGAAGCAGCAGCCAGACACTGTAACTCCTCCTGCCTGTCCTCTAGGACGTCCGTGCCAAGAGCACACTCACCCCCGACGGACGGAGGACAGACAGACGCAGACTCAGCAACAAGACTAGCAGCGTAGTCGAGACGACAGCGAGCAGCAAAGTCGACGAGCTCAGCGACTAGAGCAGACGCAGCAGTGGACTCAAAAGAGGGGTCAGTGACGACAGTAGCAAGCAGACGCGTGACAGTAGGACTCGCAGCGCGAAGAGAGTCCGACTCAGGGTCGGCAAGCGCAGGAAGAGAGGACTCAGGAGGAGAAGGCAAAGGGGCACGCAGAGGAGCAGTGGACGGACGCAGAGACATCCGGTGCGTGCCAGGGACAGGAGGAGGACGCTGACGCGAACTGCGACCACTAGCGCGAGCAGCACGAACAGGCGACGCGGGGCGAGACGCAGGCTCACGACGCTCAGCAAGACCTCCAGTAGGACCAGTGTAAGGAGAGGGAGCAGGCAGTGGAGAGGAAGGCTCCAGTAGGGACTGCGACTGGACAGGCGGTGGACCCTCTACTGGAGGAGAAAGACCAAGAACCTGCTGAAGGAGCGGAACGAAGTACGGCCGAGGCCGCGCGGCAGCTCCAGTCTCAGCAGGGACAGCACCAGCACCCTCAGCGACAGCACCAGCGCCACCCACACCTCCAGCGGCAGGACCAACAGCAGCAGGCTCAGCACGAAAGCCCTCAGCAGCTCCAGCTCCAGGAGGACCCGTAGGTCCAGCAGCTCCGGGACCGGCAGCACCCGCACCCTCGACGATCGAAGAAGCTCCAGCTCCAGCCCCAGCAGCACCTTCAGACTCAGCAGCACGCCTCCAGCGGCGAGCGAACCACTCACGCAGCTCCTGTGGAGAGAGGGGCTCCCGGCGAGACGCAGCAGCAGGAGAAACCCCAGGCTCAGCAGCTCCAGACGCAGCACCCCCAAGCTCAGCAGCTCCCAGCTCAGCACCCCCAGGCTCAGCAGCTCCCGACCCAGCACCCCCAGACCCAGCACCTCCAGGCACAGCACCCCCCGGCTCAGCATTCCCAGGCTCCGCACCCACCGCAGTAGCACCCTCAGGCCCAGCACCCCCAGCAGTAGCACCCCCAGGCACAGCACCCCCGCGCACAGTACCCCCAGAGTCAGCACCCCCAGGCTCAGCACCCGCAGCAGCACCAGAGTCACCAGTAACCTCGACCGGGTCAACGGCGTCTACCTGGGACACACCTGAGGGGGCAGGAACCTGAGGGGGGAGGGGGTCTACCGGGGGGGGAACCGGCACAAGGAAGTCCGGGGGAGGGGGGAGGGAAGGAGTGCGGTAGGGGAAGAGACGGTAGAAGGGGACTGACTCGTCGAACGTGACGTCCTGGGAGGACAGAACACGACGAGAGGAGGGGTGGTAAAACTGCCACCCTGGGGCGTCAGTGGGGAAGCCAAGAAAGACACAGGGAGCAGCACGAGGGGACAGCTTGTCCGCAGACAAGTCGCGGACAAACGCCCGAGATCCCCAGACACGGAACACAGACGCATCGCCAACCTTCCCTGTCCACAGCAAGACTGGGGACATCGCAGGCCGAGAGACCCGGGGGTGAAGGTTGAGCTGATGCGCCGCGTACCTCACCGCAAACGGCCACAGAAAATGGGGGGCAGCCGCATGCATCATGGACGTACGAGCGACATCCATGACCATGCCAATGCGGCGCTCAGCAATCCCATTTTGCTGTGGTGAGTCCGGAAGCGTGAAGGTCTGGCGGATCCCCCGTGCACGACAGTAGTCTCGCAGAAGGCGAGAAGAGAACTCTCCGCCTCTGTCAGAGTGCAGACGCAGAACAGGAAAGTCCGAGCCGAAGCTCTTCCTGAGCTGGAGACGAGCCTCGCGGATCCAGTCGATCAGCACCTCAGTGACCGCACCCTTGCTGCGCAAGGGGAGGACTATGGTGTAACGCGAGTAGTCGTCAACCACCAACAGGAAGTATCGCTCGTAACCCTGCCCACGGACGGGGGCTGGGCCCCACACATCCATGTGAAGCGTCTGCAGGGGAGCCTCTGTCGGGGGGAAGTGGGAGGAGTGAGGAGTAGCCCGGAGGCGACCCTCAACACAGGGGACACAGGAAGGTCCTGGCCCGGAGGGGAGAGGAGGGAGAGACTGGGGAAGACCAGAGACAAGGACACGGGAAGCCATGCTCCGAAGACGGGGCAAGGAGGGGTGGCCAAGACGGTGGTGCCACAGGAGAGTCTCGTGAGACAGGAGGCGACAAGAACAGGGGGCAGACTCAGGACCTGACCGGGACGCAGCAGCAAGTACCTGACCCGACGCAGCCACCTGACCAGACGCAGGGACAGGAGGAGACTCAACGGTCAGGGTGTAGAGACTCGACCCCGGCCGACGCGAGAACGTGGCCAGGTGTCGGCCTGTGCGAGCCTCCGTGCAGTGGGTCACCCGCTGACGCGCAGGAGTGAACTGGTGAACACCCCCATCCTGCAGGTCCGCTCCACTCACCAAGTTCGTAGAGAACGAGGGAAGGTACAGACCCGACAGGGTGCCCGAAGGGGCAGCCGGACACGGGAGGACAGTGGAGAAGTGAGACAGGACAGGACCCCCAGAGGGGTCAGCAAGGGAGACCGCAACCGGCCTGGCGAGCGGCGAAAGGGTAGTGCGGTCTCGAAAGAAGGAGCGAGAAGCTCCGGAGTCAAGTGTGAAAGTGAGGGAGGACGAGGACGACTCAGTACCTGAGAACGCAGTCTCACCAGTACCTGAGAGCGCAGACGCACTGGCACCTAGAGCAGCAGCCTCACAAGTACCTAGCGCATCAGTACCAATGCCCGGGTCGGGCTGGAAACACCGGTAACCCTCATTCTCCTCACTATAATCCACAACATACATAGCAGTAAGGATAGCATCAAAATCAAGATCAAAGATCGCTACACCAGCCCTGAGAAGCTCATCCCAGCGAGGGATCTCACTAGCCCCAGGGAACTGCTGACGCCAGGCGTCCGTCAGGCGGCCAAAGCAGCGCTGGGTGGCGTGGGCACCCCCACACTGCTCACCCGCGCGGTCGCCGGAACGAAGAACGTAGGTGCAGGGACCAGTACCCCCACCCCTCTGACGCCCAGCGTACCACTCACGAAGCTGCTGAGGCGAAGGGATGTCCCGTGAGCGCTGCTGCTGCTGCCGGTGCGAGCGCTGGCCACCACTACCGCCGCTACGCTGCTGGGTACCACCCCGACCAGCTCCACCTCCTCCACCACTACTGCCTCCGCCGCTGCCGCCTCCACTGCCTCCACCTCCGCCGCCTCCACCTCCGCCGCTGCCTCCACCACCACCGCTGGCACCACCACCACCGTCTCCGCCGCTGCTGCCACCACCACCACCACCACCCCTGCCACTAGTCCCGCCGCCACCCCCACTCCCTCCGCCGCCACCGCCGCCACCGCCACCGCCCCCCCCCCAGCTCCACCCGCGCCCTTGCCTCCCTTGCCCTTGCTGGAGCGACGTCTCCCACTAGGGGCAGACGCCGCGCCGACCGACTCAAGACCAAGCAGGTCGGCAGCAGCAGCAGAGGCAACAGAGGGCAGCAAGGGGGAAGGAGAGCACCCCTCAAAGATGGGGGTGCGAGGGTCACCACGAGAAGCACCTACAGCGACTATGCTCTTCTCCGCTGCAAGGAGGGCCTTCTCGAGGAGGTCGACGGTGAGATTGGTGGGACAGACTGCGAGAAAGTGGTCCCTGACGACGCGAAGGGAGTCAGGGAGGCGCGCGACTACGTAGTAGAGAGCGATGTACATGGGAGGGGGGTTCCTAGCGCAGAACTCAGCAGGAAGGGCGGCGCGGTAGCGAGTGTCACTAGTGCGGAGGTGCGTAATGAGGTCAGCGACAGTGGGAAAGGCAGAGAGGTCAGGAAAGAGGTAGGGAAGCATGAGACGGCTCAGGGCAGCAGTGGCAGGGGAGGAGTAGCGCGCAACTACAGCGTCGTACAAGGTCTGAGCACTCTTGTACTGACTAAAGTGCGCACGCTCAGAGGTAGGGAGGTGGCGACGCACAGCAAGACGTGCAGCAGCATCGCGGGTGGCCCACTTAGAGCGGACAGCGGGATCAGCATCAGCAGCAGGAGCAGGAGAGGCGCCAGAGGTGAGGTCAAAGAGAGAAAGGTCATCAGCCCTGTCGCACTGTAAGAACAGCTGCAGGTCGTCTAGCCAGACCTCAAAATCAATGGCGCGACCCTTAGCGTCAAAAGCTAGGACACTAGGGGTAGCCATAACGACGACTGTGAAGCAGTGCGAGCAGTAGGGGGGAGAGCACGCAGTGACAGTGGGACTGTGCTCACCAGGCAGGGCAGGTCGCGCAGCTCGACAGAAAAGCAGAACGGCGACCGGGCGGCTCGGGTGTACAGCGGATCGGCTCCCGGGCGGCTCGACGGCAGGGCTGCTCGGGTGCAGGGCGGCTCGGCTCCCGGGCGGCTCGGCTGCAGGGCGGCTCGGGTGCAGGGCGGCTCGGCTGCAGGGCGGCTCGGGTCCCGGGCTGCCCGGCGACAGGCGGCTCGGGTCGCGTAGAAGTGAGACGGGGCGGGGCCGCGTCAGGGCCGGCGGTAGGGCCGCGTAGGAGCCGGGGCAGGGCCGCGAAGGAGCCGGGGCGGGGCCGTGATAGGAGCCGGGGCAGGGCCGAGTAGGAGGCCGGCGGTGGGGCCGCTTAAGGGGCCGTCTGCGGGGCCGAGTAGGAGCCAGCTGCGGGGCCGCGTGAGAGCCGGCGCGGGGCCGCGTAGGAGCCGGCGGCGTGGCCGCGTCAGGGCCGCGTAAGGGGGGGGGGGCGGCGCGGGGCCGCGTAAGAGCCGCGTAGGAGCCGGTGCGGAGCCGCGTAGGGGCCGGGGACGGGCCGCGTAAGGAGCCGGCGCGGGGCCGCGTAGGAGCTGGCGGCGTGGCCGCGTAAGGGCCGCGTAAGGGCCGCGTAAGGGGCCGGCGCGGGGCCGCGTAAGGAGCCGGCGGCGTGGCCGCGTAAGGGCCGCGGAAGGGCCGCGTAAGGGGCCGGCGCGGGGCCGCGTAAGGGCCGCGTAGGAGGCGACGCGGGGCCGCGTAAGGGCCGGGGCGGGGCCGTGTAAGGAGCAGGCGGCGGGGCCGCGTAAGGAGCAGGGCGGGGCCGCTACAGAGTGGGCGGCGAGGCCGCAGGGGAGAGGGCGACTCGAGGGGTCGCTAAAAAAAATCGCGCCTCGGGGGCGCGCTTCGGTGGGCCCAAAAAAAAACTTCGGTCCTGGAGGGACCTAGCTCTATACCATGTGAAAATGAGTAAGCAGGAATGAATAACCTATGAATGAAAGCAGTACAAATATGAAACCCTAACTGGGTTGTACCCCCTATGGGATACCACACTACAGCCTACACAGCAGTATAAGCTATAGATATGTTCTGACACAAGGGCCTAGCGTGTGCAAAACAAAAAGATTAAGGGCCTAGCGTTGAAAATTTGCAAGAACAAGGGCATAGCGTGTGCAAAATAAAAAGAACAAGGGCATAGCGTGTGCAAAATAGCAAGAACAAGGGCCTAGCGTGTGCAAAATAAAACGAACAAGGGCCTAGCGTGTGCAAAATATAAAGAACAAGGGCCTAGCGTGTGCAAAATTTCAAGAACAAGGGCCTAGCGTGTGCAAAATTGCAAGAACAAGGGCCTAGCGAGTGCAAAATACCAAGAAGAAGGGCCTAGCGTGTGCGAAAAATCAAGAACAAGGGCCTAGCGTTTGTGAAATAGCAAGAACAAGGGCCTAGCGTGTGCTAAATAAAAAGAACAAGGGTCTAGCATGTGCAAAATTGCAAGAACAAGGGCCTAGCGTGTGCAAAATAAAAAGAACAAGGGCATAGCGTGTGCAAAATAGCAAGAACAAGGGCCTAGCGTGTGCAAAATAAAAAGAACAAGGGCCTAGCTTGTGCAAAATAAAAAGAACAAGGGCCTAGCGTGTGCAAAATTGCAAGAACAAGGGCCTAGCGTATGCAAAATTGCAATAACAAGGGCCTAGCGAGTGCAAAATAGCAAGAGCAAGGGCCTAGCGTGTGCAAAAAATCAAGAACAAGGGCCTAGTGTTCGCAAAATAGCAAGAGCAAGGGCCTAGCGTGTGCAAAATAAAAAGAACAAGGGTCTAGCATGTGCAAAATTGCAAGAACAAGGGCCTAGCGTGTGCAAAATAAAAAGAACAAGGGCATAGCGTGTGCAAAATAGCAAGAACAAGGGCCTAGCGTGTGCAAAATAAAAAGAACAAGGGCATAGCGTGTGCAAAATAAAAAGAACAAGGGCCTAGCGTGTGCAAAATTGCAAGAACAAGGGCCTAGCGTGTGCAAAATTGCAAGAACAAGGGCCTAGCGAGTGCAAAATAGCAAGAGGAAGGGCCTAGCGTGTGCAAACAATCAAGAACAAGGGCCTAGCGTTCGCGAAATAGCAAGAACAATGGCCTAGCGTGTACAAAATATAACGAACAAGGGTCTAGCATGTGCAAAATTGCAAGAACAAGGGCCTAGCGTGTGCAAAAAAAAAAGAACGAGGGCATAGCGTTTGCAAAATAGCAAGAACAAGGGCCTAGCATGTGCAAAATAAAAAGAACAAGGGCCTAGCATGTGCAAAATAAAAAGAACAAGGGCCTAGCGTTGCAAAATTGCAATAACAAGAGCCTAGGGTGTGCAAAATAAAAAGATCAAGGGCATAGCGTGTGCAAAATAGCAAGAACAAGGGCCTAGCGTGTGGAAAATAAAAAGAACAAGGGCCTAGCGTGTGCAAAATAAAAAGAACAAGGGCCTAGCATGTGCAAAATAAAAAGAACAAGGGCCTAGCGTTGCAAAATTGCAAGAACAAGAGCCTAGCGTGTGCAAAAGAAAAAGAACAAGGGCCTAGCGTGTGCAAAATATAACGAACAAGGGTCTAGCATGTGCAAAATTGCATGAACATGGGCCTAGCGTGTGCAAAAAAAAAAGAACGAGGGCATAGCGTTTGCAAAATAGCAAGAACAAGGGCCTAGCGTGTGCAAAATCAAAAGAACAAGGGCCTAGCATGTGCAAAATAAAAAGAACAAGGGCCTAGCATTGCAAAATTGCAATAACAAGAGCCTAGGGTGTGCAAAATAAAAAGATCAAGGGCATAGCGTGTGCAAAATAGCAAGAACAAGGGCCTAGCGTGTGCAAAATAAAAAGAACAAGGGCCTAGCGTGTGCAAAATAAAAAGAACAAGGGCCTAGCGTGTGCAAAATTGCAAGAACAAGGGCCTAGCGTGTGCAAAATTGCAAGAACAAGGGCCTAGCGAGTGCAAAATAGCAAGACCAAGGGCCTAGCGTGTGCTAAATATAACGAACAAGGGTCTAGCATGTGCAAAATTGCAAGAACAAGGGCCTAGCGTGTGCAAAAAAAAAACGAACAAGGGCCTAGCATGTGCAAAAAATCAAGAACAAGGGCCTAGCGTTCGCGAAATAGCAAGAACAAGGGCCTAGCGTGTTCAAAATAAAAAGAACAAGGGCCTAGCGTGTGCAAAATTGCAAGAACAAGGGCCTAGCGAGTGCAAAATAGCAAGAGCAAGGGCCTAGCGTGTGCAAAAAATCAAGAACAAGGGCCTAGCGTACGCGAAATAGCAAGAACAAGGGCCTAGCGTGTTCAAAATAAAAAGAGCAAGGGCCTAGCGTGTGCAAAATTGCAAGAACAAGGGCCTAGCGAGTACAAAATAGCAAGAACAAGGGCATAGCGTGTGCAAAATAAAACGAACAAGGGTCTAGCATGTGCAAAATTGCAAGAGAAAGGGCCTAGCGTGTGCAAAATAACAACAACAAGGCCATAGCGTGTGCAAAATAGCAAGAACAAGGGCCTAGCGTGTGCAAAAAAAAAAGAACAAGGGCCTAGCGTGTGCAAAATTGCAAGAATAAGGGCCTAGCGTGTGCAAAATTGCAAGAACAAGGGCCTAGCGAGTACAAAATAGCAAGAACAAGGGCCTAGCGTGTGCAAAATAAAACGAACAAGGGTCTAGCATGTGCAAAATTGCAAGAGCAAGGGCCTAGCGTGTGCAAAATAAAAAGAACAAGGCCATAGCGTGTGCAAAATAGCAAGAACAAGGGCCTAGCGTGTGCAAAATAAAAAGAACAAGGGCCTAGCGTGTGCAAAATAAAAAGAACAAGGGCCTAGCGTGTGCAAAATTGCTAGAACAAGGGCCTAGCGTGTGCAAAATTGCAAGAACAAGGGCCTAGCGAGTGCAAAATTGCAAGAACAAGGGCCTAGCGTGTGCAAAAAAATTAGAACAAGGGCCTAGCGTGTGCAAAATTGCAAGAACAAGGGCCTAGCATTCGCGAAATAGCAAGAACAAGGGCCTAGCCTGTTCAAAATATAAAGAACAAGGGTTTTGCATGTGCAAAATTGCAAGAGCAAGGGCCTAGCGTGTGCAAAATAAAAAGAACAAGGGCATAACGTGTGCAAAATATCCAGAACAAGGGCCTAGCGTGTGCAAAATAAAAAGAACAAGGGCCTAGCGTGTGCAAAATAAAAAAGAACAAGGGCCTAGCGTGTGCAAAATTGCAAGAACAAGGGCCTAGCGAGTACAAAATAGCAAGAACAAGGGCCTAGCGTGTGCAAAATAAAACGAACAAGGGTCTAGCATGTGCAAAATTGCAAGAGCAAGGGCCTAGCGTGTGCAAAATAAAAAGAACAAAGCCATAGCGTGTGCAAAATAGCAAGAACAAGGGCCTAGCGTGTGCAAAATAAAAAGAACAAGGGCCTAGCGTGTGCAAAATAAAAAGAACAAGGGCCTAGCGTGTGCAAAATTGCAAGAACAAGGGCCTAGCGAGTGCAAAATAGCAAGAACAAGGGCCTAGCGTGTGCAAAATAAAACGAACAAGGGTCTAGCATGTGCAAAATTGCAAGAACAAGGGCCTAGCGTGTGCAAAAAAAAAAGAACAAGGGCCTAGCGTGTGCAAAATTGCAAGAACAAGGGCCTAGCGTTCGCGAAATAGCAAGAACAAGGGCCTAGCGAGTTCAAAATAAAAAGAACAAGGGTCTAGCATGTGCAAAATTGCAAGAACAAGGGCCTAGCGTGTGCAAAATAAAAAGAACAAGGGCATAGCGTGTGCAAAATAGCAAGAACAAGGGCCTAGCGTGTGCAAAATTGCAAGAACAAGGGCCTAGCGTGTGCAAAATTGCAAGAACAAGGGCCTAGCGAGTGCAAAATAGCAAGAGCAAGGGCCTAGCGTGTGCAAAAAATCAAGAACAAGGGCCTAGCGTTCGCGAACTAGCAAGAACAAGGGCCTAGCGTGTGCAAAATAAAACGAACAAGGGTCGAACATGAACAAAATTGCAATAACAAGGGCCTAGCGTGTGCATAATAAAAAGAACAAGGGCATAGCGTGTGCAGAATAGCAAGAACAAGGGCCTTGCGTGTGCAAATTAAAAAGAACAAGGGCCTAGCGTGTGCAAAAGAAAAAGAACAAGGGCCTAGCGTGTGCAAAATTGCAAGAACAAGGGCCTAGTGTGTGCAAAATTGCAAGAACAAGGGCCTAGCGAGTGTAAAATAGCAAGAGCAAGGGCCTAGCGTGTGCAAAAAATCAAGAACAAGGGCCTAGCGTTCGCGAAATAGCAAGAACAAGGGCCTAGCGTGTGAAAAATTGCAAAAGCAAGGGCCCAGCGAATGCAAAATAAAAGAACAAGGGCATAGCGTGTGCAAAATAGCAAGAACAAAGGCCTTGCGTGTGCAAAAATATAAAGAACAAGGGCCTAGCGTATGCAAAATTGCAAGAACAAGGGCCTAGCGTGTGCAAAATTGCAAGAACAAGGGCCTAGCAAGTGCAAAATAGCAAGAACAAGGGCCTAGCGTGTGCAAAATAAAACGAACAAGGGTCTAGCATGTGCAAAATTGCAAGAACAAGGGCCTAGCGTGTGCAAATAAAAAAGAACAAGGGCCTCGCATGTGCAAAAAATCAAGAACAAGGGCCTAGCGTTCGCGAAATAGCAAGAACAAGGGCCTAGCGTGTTCAAAATAAAAAGAACAAGGGCCTAGCGTGTGCAAAATTGCAAGAACAAGGGCCTAGCGAGTGCAAAATAGCAAGAGCAAGGGCCTAGCGTGTGCAAAAAATCAAGAACAAGAGCCTAGCGTTCGCGAAATAGCAAGAACAAGGGCCTAGCGTGTTCAAAATAAAAAGAGCAAGGGCCTAGCGTGTGCAAAATTGCAAGAACAAGGGCCTAGCGAGTGCAAAATAGCAAGATCAAGGGCCTAGCGTGTGCAAAAAATCAAGAACAAGGGCCTAGCGTTCGCGAAATAGCAAGAACAAGGGCCTAGCGTGTTCAAAATAAAAAGAGCAAGGGCCTAGCGTGTGCAAAATTGCAAGAACAAGGGCCTAGCGAGTACAAAATAGCAAGAACAAGGGCATAGCGTGTGCAAAATAAAACGAACAAGGGTCTAGCATGTGCAAAATTGCAAGAGCAAGGGCCTAGCGTGTGCAAAATAACAACAACAAGGCCATAGCGTGTGCAAAATAGCAAGAACAAGGGCCTAGCGTGTGCAAAAAAAAAAGAACAAGGGCCTAGCGTGTGCAAAATTGCAAGAATAAGGGCCTAGCGTGTGCAAAATTGCAACAACAAGGGCCTAGCGAGTACAAAATAGCAAGAACAAGGGCCTAGCGTGTGCAAAATAGAACGAACAAGGGTCTAGCATGTGCAAAATTGCAAGAGCAAGGGCCTAGCGTGTGCAAAATAAAAAGAACAAGGCCCTAGCGTGTGCAAAATAGCAAGAACAAGGGCCTAGCGTGTGCAAAATAAAAAGAACAAGGGCCTAGCGTGTGCAAAATAAAAAGAACAAGGGCCTAGCGTGTGCAAAATTGCAAGAACAAGGGCCTAGCGTGCTCAAAATTGCAAGAACAAGGGCCTAGCGAGTGCAAAATAGCAAGAACAAGGGCCTAGCGTGTGCAAAATAAAACGAACGAGGGTCTAGCATGTGCAAAATTGCAAGAACAAGGGCCTAGCCTGTGCAAAATTGCAAGAACAAGGGCCTAGCGAGTACAAAATAGCAAGAACAAGGGCCTAGCGTGTGCAAAATAAAACAAACAAGGGTCTAGCATGTGCAAAATTGCAAGAGCAAGGGCCTAGCGTGTGCAAAAAAAAAACAACAAGGGCCTAGCGTGTGCAAAATTGCAAGAACAAGGGCCTAGCGTTCGCAAAATAGCAAGAACAAGGGCCTAGCCTGTTCAAAATATAAAGAACAAGGGTTTTGCATGTGCAAAATTGCAAGAGCAAGGGCCTAGCGTGTGCAAAATAAAAAGAACAAGGGCATAGCGTGTGCAAAATAGCAAGAACAAGGGCCTAGCGTGTGCAAAATTGCAAGAACAAGGGCCTAGCGTGTGCAAAATTGCAAGAACAAGGGCCTAGCGTGTGCAACATTGCAAGAAGAAGGGCCTAGCGAGTACAAAATAGCAAGAGCAAGGGCCTAGCATGTGCAAAAAATCAAGAACAAGGGCCTAGCGTGCGCGAAATAGCAAGAGCAAGGGCCTTGCGTGTGCAAAATAAAAAGAACAAGGGTCTAGGATGTGCAAAATTGCAAGAACAAGGGCCTAGGGTGTGCAAAAAATCAAGAACAAGGGCCTAGCGTTCGCGAACTAGCAAGAACAAGGGCCTAGCGTGTGCAAAATAAAACGAACAAGGGTCTAGCATGTGCAAAATTGCAATAACAAGGGCCTAGCGTGTGCATAATAAAAAGAACAAGGGCATAGCGTGTGCAGAATAGCAAGAACAAGGGCCTAGCGTGTGCAAAATAAAAAGAACAAGGGCCTAGTGTGTGCAAAAGAAAAAGAACAAGGGCCTAGCGTGTGCAAAATTGCAAGAACAATGGCCTAGTGTGTGCAAAATTGCAAGAACAAGGGCCTAGCGAGTGCAAAATAGCAAGAGCAAGGGCCTAGCGTGTGCAAAAAATCAAGAACAAGGGCCTAGCGTTCGCGAAATAGCAAGAACAAGGGCCTAGCGTGTGCAAAATAAAACGATCAAGGGTCTTACATGTGCAAAATTGCAAGAACAAGGGCCTAGCGTGTGCAAAAAAAAAAGAACAAGGGCATAGCGTGTGCAGAATAGCAAGAACAAGGGTCTACCGTGTGCAAAATAAAAAGAACAAGGGCCTAGCGCGTACAAAATAAAAAGAGCAGGGGCCTAGCGTGTGCAAAATTGCAAGAACAAGGGCCTAGCGTGTGCAAAATTGCAAGAACAAGGGCCTAGCGAGTGCAAAATAGCAAGAGCAAGGGCCTAGCGTGTGCAAAAAATCAAGAACAAGGGCCTAGCGTTCTCGAAATAGCAAGAACAAGGGCCTAGCATGTGCAAAAAAAAAAGAACAAGGGTCTAGCATGTGCAAAATAAAAAGAACAAGGGCATAGCGTGTGCAAAATAAAAAGAACAAGGGCGTAGCGTGTGCAAAATAAAAAGAACAAAAGCCTAGCGTGTGCAAAATAAAAAGAACAAGGGCCTAGCGTGTGCAAAATTGCAAGAACAAGGGCCTAGCGTGTGCAACATTGCAAGAAGAAGGGCCTAGCGAGTACAAAATAGCAAGAGCAAGGGCCTAGCATGTGCAAAAAATCAAGAACAAGGGCCTAGCGTTCGCGAAATAGCAAGAGCAATGGCCTAGCGTGTGCAAAATAAAAAGAACAAGGGTCTAGCATGTGCAAAATTGCAAGAACAAGGGCCTAGCGTGTGCAAAATAAAAAGAACAAGGGCATAGCGTGTGCAAAATAGCAAGAACAAGGGCATAGTGTGTGCAAAATAAAAAGAACAAGGGCCTAGCGTGTGCAAAATAAAAAGAACAAGGGCCTAGCGTGTGCAAAATTGCAAGAACAAGGGCCTAGCGTGTGCAAAATTGCAAGAACAAGGGCCTAGCGAGTGCAAAATAGCAAGAACAAGGGCCTAGCATGTGCAAAAAAATCAAGAACAAGGGCCAAGCCTTCGCGAAATAGCAAGAACAAGGGCCTAGCGTGTGCAAAATAAAAAGAACAAAGGTCTAGCATGTGCAAAATTGCAAGAACAAGGGCCTAGCGTGTGCAAAATAAAAAGAACAAGGGCATAGCGTGTGCAAAATAGCAAAGACAAGGGCCTAGCGTGTGCAAAATAAAAAGAACAAGGGCCTAGCGTGTGCAAAATAAAAAGATCAAGAGCCTAGCGTGTGCAAAATAAAAAGAACAACGGCCTAGCGTGTGCAACATTGCAAGAAGAACGGCCTAGCGAGTACAAAATAGCAAGAGCTGTTAAGTCTAAGTACTATGCGGAAGCGATTAACTTAGAACCACAAACATAAGCTAGGCAACACTTAACATCACTTGTGAAACAAGCGAGTAGTTATGCCACACTTAGTTTGCAGAATGAGCGTTCTGGTAGAGCAGAGTTTCGGCAGAAGTTCGTTGTGTATCTACTCTCGTCAATACGTAGTAGTAGATTGTAAGCTTGAAAATCATGAAAGCATTGTTGATAAAAGCAAATACAAGCACACATATAAGAGAAGTCCTAGGTGCACAAAGGAGAACACACAAAACAGTTGTCTAACTGTCGTCCAGGTCTTCGCTTTGCTGTCATGAAAACGGTTGTAAAACTGCTTCAGAATTTGGCTTGATCTGCCTCTGTAGAATAACTGTCTTCCACTGCACTGCTGCCAAATTCTCCTGCTGACTCCCCTCGTGAACATTCATGATCGCTCGTGTACAAATCATGAGCACTCGTGTGGGTTTACCGTTTTCTTCAGTTACAAACGGACTTTACCGTTTTGTGCCCCTGTCGAAATAATGACGCAAAGCAGCGCGACTTTCTGGCGAATTTTCCTGCTCGCCTGGTCAGCGCGAAATCCCGTTAGTCAACCGTAAAATCTCGCGTGCCCCACGTGCCCCACGTGCCCCTCATCACGACCGAGATATTTCTCGGTCGTGCAGGACAAGACGATCGCTGACGCGATCGTGCGTTGTCCTGCGCGTGACGGAGCGATCATGTCGCTCCGTCCTGTATCGATCGTGCGCACTGTGCACGATCGAAACAGTGGCGACACACGCGTGGGCCCTGCACGACCACACGCGCGTGTCAGGACCCCACGCGCGGGTCCTGACTTCACGCACTTTTTCATTGACCAGCGCGAAATGGTCAACGAGGCTGGTCAAACAATCGAGCCCCTAACTCAACACACTCGACACTCTCAACAGCACACATGAAAACAATTCGACATTCATGAAACACAGTGCATTCATGAAGCACAGAAAATTCATGAAACACAGACAGATGAGCAAACATGAACGCACATGAACGAACATGTAAACACATGAACGCTCATGAAGCTTGCACGAACAGCACGCGAATTGACATGAACGCGCGAAGGCTCATGAAAGCACATGATCACTCGGAGCTTCACGCACATTCATGACACGACACAAACAACACGAAATTCACACGAACAATCATGAAAACGCATGAATGGAACCTCACACAAAAAATGCACATAACTTATGAACCGCTAAGGCGATTCATAAACCGTAAACGCCAGAATGAAAATCACACAAATGCACATTCCACATCATACAAAATACCTCAAAACAAATACCTTCAAGTTTCACATCACTCGACGAATAGGCGGCAGGTTGACGTGCAAAATACGTTTTGCACCCAACAAACTCCCCCTCAACCTGACGGCTATTCAACTCCCTCTACCATCTCCTCAATGTCGACCGGCTCTGCTATATTGCCGATCCCGACTCCAGTTTTAGGGAAGGTAATCTTATGTTCCCCCACACCTTCAGCTCCAATGTCATCGGTTGCTTGCAGCTTCACATAGGTAGTACCGTTACCACCCAAGGTAATTTTGGCTTCCTGCAAGGTCCGCTTCACCTCAGGTTCCCCCATCACCAGATTCCCATCATCTACAATACTTGTCACATTCAGCTCCATTATTTTCTCCTTCATAGCTGCATCCTTCAGCTGCACCGAGACCTCACATTTCTGCTGCTCACGAGTATCACTCTTGTGAACTCCCTTCTCCTTGTTCACAGCAGCGCCTTTCACTTCACTCCCCCTGGATTCTGCACCCGTCTTCCTATCAGCACCGGATGCACCTTTCTTTTCAGCTGCTGCCAGTCGAGCTTTGACTTGGTGCAACTCCTGCACTAGCAGCTCCACAGTGGTTTTCAGCTCCTTAATCGTCCCAGCAGCCGCCGCAGCACATTCTCCCTTGCAGCCGCAGCTCTCCTTCTCCTTCTCAGGTGCCACCTCACTCCATGGAACCACCGGCACTTGCCACAGCTCATCACGAAGATCCTTGGCCTCATGCAGGTCCCACAGCACACGGTGACCGAGCTGCCCCTTGAAGGTTTCAGCTCCATTAGTTGCTGTACACACGCCTGCAAGCCCCATCTTCCTAAGGGAAATCAGATTCCCTTTCAGCTCTGGCACCAAAAACACATCTTCTAGGACGATTGGCTTCCCATCAGCTCCCTTGAAGGCTGCTTTGCCGACACCCATCACTCTCATCTTGTGCCCGCTCCCTGAATTCATCTCATTGATGCTCGCCACACCAATTTTGTCTAGCAGGTCCGCCCTTGGGGTCATATGATAAGCTGCTCCGGAGTCTAGGATCCATGTGTTGAGGGGATGAGGCTCTGCTCCCTCCTTGGCAGACGCCTTCTCATTTCCCCTACTCCCTTGCACGTGGAAGAACTGTCCAGGAGCACGCTCATAACCGTCTTCCCGTTCATTTGCGGTCTCTGCTACATAACCAACGCCATGAGGTTGATTCTTCTCGCCATCCTCATGCTCGGGGGTCCACCACTTGGGCCGCTTCCAGCACTTCACCCAAGTATGTCCCGGCTTCTTGCAATACCAGCAGGTGCCCTTGAATCCGCGGTAGCCACTCTCGTCATTCTCGTTAGTGGCCTCTTCTTCATCATCACTCCTGCTGCTCGGCTTCTTGTTGTCTCGTCCGCTTCCATGATGTCTTCGTTCACCACGTCCCCGGTCATTCCCCTTGCGCCATCTACTGCCTTGCATGCCATAGCCGCCGTCGCCGTCTTGGTTGTAGTTCAGCTGCCTCCTCCTGAAGTCCTCCTCCAAGACCTTGGTTCGCACCCACTCAAGGGTCCACAACTTCTCATTCTGAGGAAGGCTTAGGCCACTCGTGAATTGCAGCCATGACTCGGGCAGCAGTGATAGCATTCGTAGACACTTTGTTTGCTCCGGGTAGGTGATGCCCGCAATCTGCAATTTCGCGTACAGCTCCCGCATCTTGTCGAGAACCGGTTGAATCGGCTCCCCCTCACTCAGGCGCAATGCCGCCAACTCACGCTCCAGCATGAGCGTTGCAACCACCGAGGTTGGTGCGTGCAACTCCTTCAGCACCTTCCACGCTCGTGGCCCGCAATCAACTTCTTCCAGCAGATGCATTACGTGTGACCGCTGGTTCAGCTCCAAACTTTGTGAGAGAAGGTAGTAGCCGGCAGTAGCACGCTCGTCCCACTCCTCTTGCAGGTTGACATCGTCCGGCCTCTTCTCGACGCCCGTCATCAGCTTCAACAAGCCCACTTGCCGAAAATACAGCTGCATTTTCCACGCCCAATCGTCGTACCCATTGCCGTTGAACTTGTCGACGGTGAAGTTCTTAAGCACCTCTCTCAATAGTGAGCCCTGGCTGATCCGCACTCCCCTTGGCGCTGAACCTCCAGTGTCTTGGCTTCCACTATTGGCACGTGCAATAGAACCTTCCGTTCCGCCCGACTCCATGGTGTTCTAACGACAAGAAGTCCAAAAGGACTTAGAACCAGCTCTGATACCACGTGTTAAGTCTAAGTACTATGCGGAAGCGATTAACTTAGAACCACAAACATAAGCTAGGCAACACTTAACATCACTTGTGAAACAAGCGAGTAGTTATGCCACACTTAGTTTGCAGAATGAGCGTTCTGGTAGAGCAGAGTTTCGGCAGAAGTTCGTTGTGTATCTACTCTCGTCAATATGTAGTAGTAGATTGTAAGCTTGAAAATCATGAAAGCATTGTTGATAAAAGCAAATACAAGCACACATATAAGAGAAGTCCTAGGTGCACAAAGGAGAACACACAAAACAGTTGTCTAACTGTCGTCCAGGTCTTCGCTTTGCTGTCATGAAAACGGTTGTAAAACTGCTTCAGAATTTGGCTTGATCTGCCTCTGTAGAATAACTGTCTTCCACTGCACTGCTGCCAAATTCTCCTGCTGACTCCCCTCGTGAACATTCATGATCGCTCGTGTACAAATCATGAGCACTCGTGTGGGTTTACCGTTTTCTTCAGTTACAAACGGACTTTACCGTTTTGTGCCCCTGTCGAAATAATGACGCAAAGCAGCGCGACTTTCTGGCGAATTTTCCTGCTCGCCTGGTCAGCGCGAAATCCCGTTAGTCAACCGTAAAATCTCGCGTGCCCCACGTGCCCCACGTGCCCCTCATCACGACCGAGATATTTCTCGGTCGTGCAGGACAAGACGATCGCTGACGCGATCGTGCGTTGTCCTGCGCGTGACGGAGCGATCATGTCGCTCCGTCCTGTATCGATCGTGCGCACTGTGCACGATCGAAACAGTGGCGACACACGCGTGGGCCCTGCACGACCACACGCGCGTGTCAGGACCCCACGCGCGGGTCCTGACTTCGCGCACTTTTTCATTGACCAGCGCGAAATGGTCAACGAGGCTGGTCAAACAATCGAGCCCCTAACTCAACACACTCGACACTCTCAACAGCACACATGAAAACAATTCGACATTCATGAAACACAGTGCATTCATGAAGCACAGAAAATTCATGAAACACAGACAGATGAGCAAACATGAACGCACATGAACGAACATGTAAACACATGAACGCTCATGAAGCTTGCACGAACAGCACGCGAATTGACATGAACGCGCGAAGGCTCATGAAAGCACATGATCACTCGGAGCTTCACGCACATTCATGACACGACACAAACAACACGAAATTCACACGAACAATCATGAAAACGCATGAATGGAACCTCACACAAAAAATGCACATAACTTATGAACCGCTAAGGCGATTCATAAACCGTAAACGCCAGAATGAAAATCACACAAATGCACATTCCACATCATACAAAATACCTCAAAACAAATACCTTCAAGTTTCACATCACTCGACGAATAGGCGGCAGGTTGACGTGCAAAATACGTTTTGCACCCAACAAGAGCAAGGGCCTAGCATGTGCAAAAAATCAAGAACAAGGGCCTAGCGTTCGCGAAATAGCAAGAACAGGGGCCTAGCATGTGCAAAATAAAAAGAACAAGGGTCTAGCATGTGCAAAATTGCAAGAACAAGGGCCTAGCGTGTGCAAAATAAAAAGAACAAGGGCATAGCGTGTGCAAAATAGAAAGAACAAGGGCGTAGCGTGTGCAAAATAAAAAGAACAAGGGCATATCGTGTGCAAAAAATCAAGAACAAGGGCCTAGCGTTCGCGAAATAGCAAGAACAAGGGCCTAGCATGTGCAAAATAAAAAGAACAAGGGTCTAGCATGTGCAAAATTGCAAGAACAAGGGCCTAGCGTGTGCAAAATAAAAAGAACAAGGGCATAGCGTGTGCAAAATAGAAAGAACAAGGGCGTAGCGTGTGCAAAATAAAAAGAAAAAGAGCCTAGCGTGTGCAAAATAAAAAGAACAAGGGCCTAGCATGTGCAAAATTGCAAGAACAAGGGCCTAGCGTGTGCAAAATCGCAAGAACAAGGGCCTAGCGAGTGCAAAATAGCAAGAGCAAGGGCCTAGTATGTGCAAAAAATCAAGAACAAGGGCCTAGCGTTCGCGAAATAGCAAGAACAAGGGCCTAGCGTGTGCAAAATAAAAAGAAAAAGGGTCTAGCATGTGCAAAATTGCAAGAACAAGGGCCTAGCATGTGCAAAAGAAAAAGAACAAGGGCATAGCGTGTGCAAAATAGCAAGATTAAGGGCCTAGCGTGTGCAAAATAAAAAGAACAAGGGCTTTCTCCTCCTGTATAGTGGTTCTTCTCCTGTAGAGTGTCCACAGCCTCTCCTCCTGAGTCCTCCCTTCCTGTGCTTACCGACCCAGAGTCGGACTCCCTTCCTGTGCTTACCCTAAACCCTTGCTCTTGCTATTTTGTACTCGCTAGGCCCTTGTTCTTGCAATTTTGCACACGCTAGGCCCTTGTTCTTGCAATTTTGCACACGCTAGGCCCTTGTTCTTTTTATTTTGCACACGCTAGGCCCTTGTTCTTGCTATTTTGCACACGCTATGCCCTTGTTCTTTTTATTTTGCACACGCTAGGCCCTTGTTCTTGCAATTTTGCACATGCTAGACCCTTGTTCTTTTTATTTTGCACACGCTAGGCCCTTGTTCTTGCTTTTTCGCGAATGCTAGGCCCTTGTTCTTGATTTTTTGCACACGCTAGGCCCTTGCTCTTGCAATTTTGTACACGCTAGGCCCTTGTTCTTTTTATTTTGCACACGCTAGGCCCTTGTTCTTTTTTTTTTGCACACGCTAGGCCCTTGTTCTTGCTATTTTGCAAACGCTAGGACCTCGTTCTTGCTATTTTGCGAAAGCTAGGCCCTTGTTCTTGATTTTTTTCACACTCTAGGCCCTTGCTCTTGCTATTTTGCACTCGCTAGGCCCTTGTTCTTGCAATTTTGCACACGCTAGGCCCTTGTTCTTGCGATTTTGCACACGCTATGCCCTTGTTCTTTTTATTTTGCACACGCTAGGCCCTTGTTCTTTTTATTTTGCACACGCTAGGCCCTTGTTCTTGCTATTTTGCACACGCTAGGCCCTTGTTCTTATTATTTTGCACACGCTAGGCCCTTGTTCTTCCTATTTGGCACACGCTATGCCCTTGTTCTTTTTATTTTGCACACGCTAGGCCCTCGTTCTTTCAATTTTGCACATGCTAGACCGTTGTTCTTTTTATTTTGCACACGCTATGCCCTTGTTCTTGCTATTTCGCGAAACGCTAGGCCCGTGTTCTTGATTTTTTGCACACGCTAGGCCCTTGCTCTTGCTATTTTGCACTCGCTAGGCCCTTGTTCATGCAATTTTGCACACGCTAGGCCCTTGTTCTTTTTATTTTGCACACGCTAGGCCCTTGTTCTTTTTATTTTGCACACGCTAGGCCCTTGTTCTTTTTATTTTGCACACGCTAGGCCCTTGTTCTTGCTATTTTGCACACGCTATGCCCTTGTTCTTTTTATTTTGCACACGCTAGGCCCTTGTTCTTGCAATTTTGCACACGCTAGACCCTTGTTCTTTTTATTTTGCACACGCTAGGCCCTTGCTCTTGCTATTTCGCGAACGCTAGGCCCTTGTTCTTGATTTTTTGCACATGCTAGGCCCTTGCTCTTGCTATTTTGCACTCGCCAGGCCCTTGTTCTCGCAATTTTGCACACGCTTGGCCCTTGTTCTTTTTATTTTGCACACGCTAGGCCCTTGTTTTTTTAATTTTGCACACGGAATGTCCTTGTTCGTTTTATTTGGCACACGCTATGCCCTTGTTCTTTTTATTTTGCACACGCTAGGCCCTTGTTCTTGCAATTTTGCACATGCTAGACCTTTGTTCTTTTTAGTTTGCACACGCTAGGCCCTTGTTGCTGCTATTTCGCGAACGCTAGGCCCTTGTTCTTGATTTTTTGCACACGCTAGGCCCTTGCTCTTGCTATTTTGCACTCGCTAGGCCCTTGTTCTTGCAATTTTGCACACGCTAGGCCCTTGTTCTTGCAATTTTGCACACGCTAGGCCCTTGTTCTTTTTATTTTGCACACGCTAGGCCCTTGTTCTTCTTATTTTGCACACGCTAGGCCCTTGTTCTTGCTAGTTTGCACACGCTATGCCCTTGTTGTTTTTATTTGGCACACGCTATGCCCTTCTTCTTGCAATTTTGCACATGCTAGACCATTGTTCTGTTTATTTTGCACACGCTAGGCCCTTGTTCTTGCTATTTCGCGAACGCTAGGCCCGTGTTCTTGATTTTTTGCACACGCTAGGCCCTTGCCCTTGCTATTTTGCACTCGCTAGGCCCTTGTTCTTGCAATTTTGCACACGCTTGGCCCTTGTTCTTTTTATTTTGCACACGCTAGGCCCTTGTTCTTACTATTTTGCATACGCAATGCCCTTGTTGTTTTTATTTTGCACACGCTAGGCTCTTGTTCTTGCAATTTTGCACACGCTAGACAGTTGTTCTTTTTATTTTGCACACGCTATGCCCTTGTTCTTGCTATTTCGTGAACGCTAGGCCCTTGTTCTTGATTTTTTGCACACGCTAGGCCCTTGCTCTTGCTATTTTGCACTCGCTAGGCCCTTGTTCATGCAATTTTGCACTCGCTAGGCCCTTGTTCTTGCAATTTTGCACACGCTAGGACCTTGTTCTTTTTATTTTGCACACGCTAGGCCCTTGTTCTTGCTATTTTGCACACGCTATGCCCTTGTTCTTTTTATTTTGCACACGCTAGGCCCTTGTTCTTGCAATTTTGCACATGCTAGACCTTTGTTCTTTTTAGTTTGCACACGCTAGGCCCTTGTTGCTGCTATTTCGCGAACGCTAGGCCCTTGTTCTTGATTTTTTGCACACGCTAGGCCCTTGCTCTTGCTATTTTGCACTCGCTAGGCCCTTGTTCTTGCAATTTTGCACACGCTAGGCCCTTGTTCTTGCAATTTTGCACACGCTAGGCCCTTGTTCTTTTTATTTTGCACACGCTAGGCCCTTGTTCTTCTTATTTTGCACACGCTAGGCCCTTGTTCTTGCTAGTTTGCACACGCTATGCCCTTGTTCTTTTTATTTGGCACACGCTATGCCCTTCTTCTTGCAATTTTGCAAATGCTAGACCATTGTTCTGTTTATTTTGCACACGCTAGGCCCTTGTTCTTGCTATTTCGCGAACGCTAGGCCCGTGTTCTTGATTTTTTGCACACGCTAGGCCCTTGCCCTTGCTATTTTGCACTCGCTAGGCCCTTGTTCTTGCAATTTTGCACACGCTTGGCCCTTGTTCTTTTTATTTTGCACACGCTAGGCCCTTGTTCTTACTATTTTGCACACGCTATGCCCTTGTTGTTTTTATTTTGCACACGCTAGGCTCTTGTTCTTGCAATTTTGCACACGCTAGACAGTTGTTCTTTTTATTTTGCACACGCTATGCCCTTGTTCTTGCTATTTCGTGAACGCTAGGCCCTTGTTCTTGATTTTTTGCACACGCTAGGCCCTTGCTCTTGCTATTTTGCACTCGCTAGGCCCTTGTTCATGCAATTTTGCACACGCTAGGCCCTTGTTCTTGCAATTTTGCACACGCTAGGACCTTGTTCTTTTTATTTTGCACACGCTAGGCCCTTGTTCTTGCTATTTTGCACACGCTATGCCCTTGTTCTTTTTATTTTGCACACGCTAGGCCCTTGTTCTTGCAATTTTGCACATGCTAGACCCTTGTTCTTTTTATTTTGCACACGCTAGGCCCTTGCTCTTGCTATTTCGAGAACGCTAGGCCCTTGTTCTTGATTTTTTGCACATGCTAGGCCCTTGCTCTTGCTCTTTTGCACTCGCCAGGCCCTTGTTCTTGCAATTTTGAACACGCTTGGCCCTTGTTCTTTTTATTTTGCACACGCTAGGCCCTTGTTCTTTTTATTTTGCACACGCTAGGCCCTTACTCTTGCTATTTTGCACTCGCTAGGCCCTTGTTCATGCAATTTTGCACACGCTAGGCCCTTGTTCTTTTTATTTTGCACACGCTAGGCCCTTGTTCTTTTTATTTTGCACACGCTAGGCCCTTGTTCTTTTTATTTTGCACACGCTAGGCCCTTGTTCTTGCTATTTTGCACACGCTATGCCCTTGTTCTTTATATTTTGCACACGCTAGGCCCTTGTTCTTGCAATTTTGCACATGCTAGACCCTTGTTCTTTTTATTTTGCACACGCTAGGCCCTTGCTCTTGCTATTTCGCGAACGCTAGGCCCTTGTTCTTGATTGTTTGCACATGCTAGGCCCTTGCTCTTGCTATTTTGCACTCGCCAGGCCCTTGTTCTCGCAATTTTGCACAAGCTTGGCCCTTGTTCCTTTTATTTTGCACACGCTAGGCCCTTGTTCTTTTAATTTTGCACACGGAATGTCCTTGTTCGTTTTATTTGGCACACGCTATGCCCTTGTTCTTTTTATTTTGCACACGCTAGGCCCTTGTTCTTGCAATTTTGCACATGCTAGACCTTTGTTCTTTTTAGTTTGCACACGCTAGGCCCTTGTTGCTGCTATTTCGCGAACGCTAGGCCCTTGTTCTTGATTTTTTGCACACGCTAGGCCCTTGCTCTTGCTATTTTGCACTCGCTAGGCCCTTGTTCTTGCAATTTTGCACACGCTAGGCACTTGTTCTTGCATTTTTGCACACGCTAGGCCCTTGTTCTTTTTATTTTGCACACGCTAGGCCCTTGTTCTTCTTATTTTGCACACGCTAGGCCCTTGTTCTTGCTAGTTTGCACACGCTATGCCCTTGTTCTTTTTATTTGGCACACGCTATGCCCTTCTTCTTGCAATTTTGCAAATGCTAGACCATTGTTCTGTTTATTTTGCACACGCTAGGCCCTTGTTCTTGCTATTTCGCGAACGCTAGGCCCGTGTTCTTGATTTTTTGCACACGCTAGGCCCTTGCCCTTGCTATTTTGCACTCGCTAGGCCCTTGTTCTTGCAATTTTGCACACGCTAGGCCCTTGTTCTTGCAATTTTGCACACGCTAGGCCCTTGTTCTTTTTATTTTGCACACGCTAGGCCCTTGTTCTTTTTATTTTGCACATGCTAGGCCCTTGTTCTTGCTATTTTGCACCCGCTATGCCCTTGTTGTTTTTATTTTGCACACGCTAGGCTCTTATTCTTGCAATTTTGCACATGCTAGACCGTTGTTCTTTTTATTTTGCACACGCTATGCCCTTGTTCTTGCTATTTCGCGAACGCTAGGCCCTTGTTCTTGATTTTTTGCACATGCTAGGCCCTTGCTCTTGCTATTTTGCACACGCTAGGCCCTTGTTCTTCTTATTTTGCACACGCTAGGCCCTTGCTCTTGCTATTTTGCACTCGCTAGGCCCTTGTTCTTGCAATTTTGCACATGCTAGGCCCTTGTTCTTGCAATTTTGCACACGCTAGGCCCTTGTTCTTTTTATTTTGCACACGCTAGGCCCTTGTTCTTCTTATTTTGCACACACTAGGCCCTTGTTCTTGTTAGTTTGCACACGCTATGCCCTTGTTCTTTTTATTTGGCACACGCTATGCCCTTCTTCTTGCAATTTTGCACATGCTAGACCATTGTTCTGTTTATTTTGCACACGCTAGGCCCTTGCTCTTGCTATTTTGCACACGCTAGGCCCTTGTTCTTGCAATTTTGCACATGCTAGACCTTTGTTCTTTTTAGTTTGCACACGCTAGGCCCTTGTTGCTGCTATTTCGCGAACGCTAGGCCCTTGTTCTTGATTTTTTGCACACGCTAGGCCCTTGCTCTTGCTATTTTGCACTCGCTAGGCCCTTGTTCTTGCAATTTTGCACACGCTAGGCCCGTGTTCTTGCATTTTTGCACACGCTAGGCCCTTGTTCTTTTTATTTTGCACACGCTAGGCCCTTGTTCTTGATTTTTTGCACATGCTAGGCCCTTGTTCTTGCTAGTTTGCACACGCTATGCCCTTGTTCTCTTTATTTGGCACACGCTATGCCCTTCTTCTTGCAATTTTGCACATGCTAGACCATTTTTCTGTTTATTTTGCACACGCTAGGCCCTTGTTCTTGCTATTTCGCGAACGCTAGGCCCGTGTTCTTGATTTTTTGCACACGCTAGGCCCTTGCCCTTGCTATTTTGCACTCGCTAGGCCCTTGTTCTTGCAATTTTGCACACGCTAGGCCCTTGTTATTGCAATTTTGCACACGCTAGGCATTTGTTCTTTTTATTTTGCACACGCTAGGCCCTTGTTCTTTTTATTTTGCACATGCTAGGCCCTTGTTCTTGCTATTTTGCACACGCTATGCCCTTGTTGTTTTTATTTTGCACACGCTAGGCTCTTATTCTTGCAATTTTGCACATGCTAGACCGTTGTTCTTTTTATTTTGCACACGCTATGCCCTTGTTCTTGCTATTTCGCGAACGCTAGGCCCTTGTTCTTGCGATTTTGCACACGCTAGGCCCTTGCTCTTGCGATTTTGCACTCGCTAGGCCCTTGTTCATGCAATTTTGCACACGCTAGGCCCTTGTTCTTGCAATTTTGCACACGCTAGGACCTTGTTCTTTTTATTTTGCACAAGCTAGGCCCTTGTTCGTTTTATTTTGCACACGCTAGGCCCTTGTTCTTGCTATTTTGCACACGCTATGCCCTTGTTCTTTTTATTTTGCACACGCTAGGCCCTTGTTCTTGCAATTTTGCACATGCTAGACCCTTGTTCTTTTTATTTTGCACACGCTAGGCCCTTGCTCTTGCTATTTCGCGAACGCTAGGCCCTTGTTCTTGATTTTTTGCACATGCTAGGCCCTTGCTCTTGCTATTTTGCACTCGCCAGGCCCTTGTTCTCGCAATTTTGCACACGCTTGGCCCTTGTTCTTTTTATTTTGCACACGCTAGGCCCTTGTTCTTTTAATTTTGCACACGGAATGTCCTTGTTCGTTTTATTTGGCACACGCTATGCCCTTGTTCTTTTTATTTTGCACACGCTAGGCCCTTGTTCTTGCAATTTTGCACATGCTAGACCTTTGTTCTTTTTAGTTTGCACACGCTAGGCCCTTGTTGCTGCTATTTCGCGAACGCTAGGCCCTTGTTCTTGATTTTTTGCACACGCTAGGCCCTTGCTCTTGCTATTTTGCACTCGCTAGGCCCTTGTTCTTGCAATTTTGCACACGCTAGGCCCTTGTTCTTGCAATTTTGCACACGCTAGGCCCTTGTTCTTTTTATTTTGCACACGCTAGGCCCTTGTTCTTCTTATTTTGCACACGCTAGGCCCTTGTTCTTGCTAGTTTGCACACGCTATGCCCTTGTTCTTTTTATTTGGCACACGCTATGCCCTTGTTCTTGCTATTTCGCGAACGCTAGGCCCTTGTTCTTGATTTTTTGCACACGCTAGGCCCTTGCTCTTGCTATTTTGCACTCGCTAGGCCCTTGTTCATGCAATTTTGCACACGCTAGGCCCTTGTTCTTGCAATTTTGCACACGCTAGGACCTTGTTCTTTTTATTTTGCACACGCTAGGCCCTTGTTCTTTTTATTTTGCACACGCTAGGCCCTTGTTCTTGCTATTTTGTACACGCTTTGCCCTTGTTCTTTTTATTTTGAACACGCTAGGCCCTTGTTCTTGCAATTTTGCACATGCTAGACCCTTGTTCTTTTTATTTTGCACACGCTAGGCCCTTGCTCTTGCTATTTCGCGAACGCTAGGCCCTTGTTCTTGATTTTTTGCACATGCTAGGCCCTTGCTCTTGCTCTTTTGCATTTGTCAGGCCCTTGTTCTTGCAATTTTGCACACGCTTGGCCCTTGTTCTTTTTATTTTGCACACGCTAGGCCCTTGTTCTTTTTATTTTGCACACGCTAGGCCCTTGTTCTTGCTATTTTGCACACACTATGCCCTTGTTTTTTTTATTTTGCACACGCTAGGCCCTTGTTCTTGCAATTTTGCACATGCTAGACCCTTGTTCTTTTTATTTTGCACACGCTAGGCCCTTGCTCTTGCTATTTCGCGAACGCTAGGCCCTTGTTCTAGATTTTTTGCACATGCTAGGCCCTTGCTCTTGCTATTTTGCACTCGCCAGGCCCTTGTTTTCGCATTTTTTCACACGCTTGGCCCTTGTTCTTTTTATTTTGCACACGCTAGGCCCTTGTTCTTTTAGTTTTGCACACGGAATGTCCTTGTTCGTTTTATTTGGCACACGCTATGCCCTTGTTCTTTTTATTTTGCACACGCTAGGTCCTTGTTCTTGCAATTTTGCACATGCTAGACCTTTGTTCTTTTTAGTTTGCACACGCTAGGCCCTTGTTGCTGCTATTTCGCGAACGCTAGGCCCTTGTTCTTGATTTTTTGCACACGCTAGGCCCTTGCTCTTGCTATTTTGCACTCGCTAGGCCCTTGTTCTTGGAATTTTGCACACGCTAGGCCCTTGTTCTTGCAATTTTGCACACGCTAGGCCCTTGTTCTTTTTATTTTGCACACGCTAGGCCCTTGTTCTTCTTATTTTGCACACGCTAGGCCCTTGTTCTTGCTAGTTTGCACACGCTATGCCCTTGTTCTTTTTATTTGGCACACGCTATGCCCTTCTTCTTGCAATTTTGCACATGCTAGACCATTGTTCTGTTTATTTTGCACACGCTAGGCCCCTGTTCTTGCTATTTCGCGAATGCTAGGCCCGTGTTCTTGATTTTTTGCACACGCTAGGCCCTTGCCCTTGCTATTTTGCACTCGCTAGGCCCTTGTTCTTGCAATTTTGCACACGCTAGGCCCTTGTTCTTGCAATTTTGCACACGCTAGGCCCTTGTTCTTTTTATTTTGCACACGCTAGGCCCTTGTTCTTTTTATTTTGCACATGCTAGGCCCTTGTTCTTGCTATTGTGCGCACGCTATGCCCTTGTTGTTTTTATTTTGCACACGCTAGGTTCTTATTCTTGCAATTTTGCACATGCTAGACCGTTTTTCTTTTTATTTTGCACACGCTATGCCCTTGTTCTTGCTATTTCGCGAACGCTAGGCCCTTGTTCTTGATTTTTTGCACATGCTAGGCCCTTGCTCTTGCTATTTTGCACTCACTAGGCCCTTGTTCATGCAATTTTGCACACGCTAGGCCCTTGTTCTTGCAATTTTGCACACGCTAGGACCTTGTTCTATTTATTTTGCACACGCTAGGCCCTTGTTCTTTTTATTTTGCACACGCTAGGCCCTTGTTCTTGCTATTTGCACACGCTATGCCCTTGTTCTTTTTATTTTGCACACGCTAGGCCCTTGTTCTTTTTATTTTGCACACGCTAGGCCCTTGTTCTTGCAATTTTGCACATGCTAGACCCTTGTTCTTTTTATTTTGCACACGCTAGGCCCTTGTTCTTGCTATTTCGCGAACGCTAGGCCCTTGTTCTTGATTTTTTGCACATGCTAGGCCCTTGCTCTTGCTCTTTTGCACTCGCCAGGCCCTTGATCTTGCAATTTTGCACATGCTTGGCCCTTGTTCTTTTTATTTTGCACACGCTAGGCCCTTGTTCTTTTTATTTTGCACACGCTAGGCCCTTGTTCTTGCTATTTTGCACACGCTTAGCCCTTGTTCATTTTATTTTGCACACGCTAGGCCCTTGTTCTTGCAATTTTGCACATGCTAGACCCTTGTTCTTTTTATTTTGCACACGCTAGGCCCTTGCTCTTGCTATTTCGCGAACGCTAGGCCCTTGTTCTTGATTTTTTGCACATGCTAGGCCCTTGCTCTTGCTATTTTGCACTCGCCAGGCCCTTGTTCTCGCAATTTTGCACACGCTTGGCCCTTGTTCTTTTTATTTTGCACACGCTAGGCCCTTGTTCTTTTTATTTTGCACACGCTAGGCCCTTGTTCTTGCTATTTTGCACACGCTTAGCCCTTGTTCTTTTTATTTTGCACACGCTAGGCCCTTGTTCTTGCAATTTTGCACATGCTAGACCCTTGTTCTTTTTATTTTGCACACGCTAGGCCCTTGCTCTTGCTATTTCGCGAACGCTAGGCCCTTGTTCTTGATTTTTTGCACATGCTAGGCCCTTGCTCTTGCTATTTTGCACTCGCCAGGCCCTTGTTCTCGCAATGTTGCACACGCTTGGCCCTTGTTCTTTATATTTTGCACACGCTAGGCCCTTGTTCTTTTAATTTTGCACACGGAATGTCCTTGTTCGTTTTATTTGGCACACGCTATGCCCTTGTTCTTTTTTTTTTTGCACACGCTAGGCCCTTGTTCTTGCAATTTTGCACATGCTAGACCTTTGTTCTTTTTAGTTTGCACACGCTAGGCCCTTGTTGCTGCTATTTCGCGAACGCTAGGCCCTTGTTCTTGATTTTTTGCACACGCTAGGCCCTTGCTCTTGCTATTTTGCACTCGCTAGGCCCTTGTTCTTGGAATTTGGCACACGCTAGGCCCTTGTTCTTGCATTTTTGCACACGCTAGGCCCTTGTTCTTTTTATTTTGCACACGCTAGGCCCTTGTTCTTCTTATTTTGCACACGCTAGGCCCTTGTTCTTGCTAGTTTGCACACGCTATGCCCTTGTTCTTTTGATTTGGCACACGCTATGCCCTTCTTCTTGCAATTTTGCACATGCTAGACCATTGTTCTGTTTATTTTGCACACGCTAGGCCCCTGTTCTTGCTATTTCGCGAATGCTAGGCCCGTGTTCTTGATTTTTTGCACACGCTAGGCCCTTGCCCTTGCTATTTTGCACTCGCTAGGCCCTTGTTCTTGCAATTTTGCACACGCTAGGCCCTTGTTCTTGCAATTTTGCACACGCTAGGCCCTTGTTCTTTTTATTTTGCACACGCTAGGCCCTTGTTCTTTTTATTTTGCACATGCTAGGCCCTTGTTCTTGCTATTGTGCGCACGCTATGCCCTTGTTGTTTTTATTTTGCACACGCTAGGCTCTTATTCTTGCAATTTTGCACATGCTAGACCGTTGTTCTTTTTATTTTGCACACGCTATGCCCTTGTTCTTGCTATTTCGCGAACGCTAGGCCCTTGTTCTTGATTTTTTGCACACGCTAGGCCCTTGCTCTTGCGATTTTGCACTCGCTAGGCCCTTGTTCATGCAACTTTGCACACGCTAGGCACTTGTTCTTGCAATTTTGCACATGCTAGACCTTTGTTCTTTTTAGTTTGCACACGCTAGGCCCTTGTTGCTGCTATTTCGCGAACGCTAGGCCCTTGTTCTTGATTTTTTGCACACGCTAGGCCCTTGCTCTTGCTATTTTGCACTCGCTAGGCCCTTGTTCTTGGAATTTGGCACACGCTAGGCCCTTGTTCTTGCAATTTTGCACACGCTAGGCCCTTGTTCTTTTTATTTTGCACACGTTAGGCCCTTGTTCTTCTTATTTTGCACACGCTAGGCCCTTGTTCTTGCAATTTTGCACACGCTATGCCCTTGTTCTTTTTATTTGGCACACGCTATGCCCTTCTTCTTGCAATTTTGCACATGCTAGACCATTGTTCTGTTTATTTTGCACACGCTAGGCCCTTGTTCTTGCTATTTCGCGAACGCTAGGCTCGTGTTCTTGATTTTTTGCACACGCTAGGCCCTTGCCCTTGCTATTTTGCACTCGCTAGGCCCTTGTTCTTGCAATTTTGCACACGCTAGGCCCTTGTTCTTGCAATTTTGCACACGCTAGGCCCTTGTTCTTTTTATTTTGCACACGCTAGGCCCTTGTTCTTTATATTTTGCACATGCTAGGCCCTTGTTCTTGCTATTTTGCACACGCTATGCCCTTGTTGTTTTTATTTTGCACACGCTAGGCTCTTGTTCTTGCAATTTTGCACATGCTAGACCGTTGTTCTTTTTATTTTGCACACGCTATGCCCTTGTTCTTGCTATTTCGCGAACGCTAGGCCCTTGTTCTTGATTTTTTGCACATGCTAGGCCCTTGCTTTTGCTATTTTGCACTCGCTAGGCCCTTGTTCATGCAATTTTGCACACGCTAGGCCCTTGTTCTTGCAATTTTGCACACGCTAGGACCTTGTTCTTTTTATTTTGCACACGCTAGGCCCTTGTTCTTTTTATTTTGCACACGCTAGGCCCTTGTTCTTGCTATTTGCACACGCTATGCCCTTGTTCTTTTTATTTTGCACACGCTAGGCCCTTGTTCTTGCAATTTTGCACATGCTAGACCCTTGTTCTTTTTATTTTGCACACGCTAGGCCCTTGCTCTTGCTATTTCGCGAACGCTAGGCCCTTGTTCTTGATTTTTTGCACATGCTAGGCCCTTGCTCTTGCTCTTTTGCACTCGCCAGGCCCTTGATCTTGTAATTTTGCACACGCTTGGCCCTTGTTCTTTTTATTTTGCACACGCTAGGCCCTTGTTCTTTTTATTTTGCACACGCTAGGCCCTTGTTCTTGCTATTTTGCACACGCTTAGCCCTTGTTCTTCTTATTTTGCACACGCTAGGCCCTTGTTCTTGCAATTTTGCACATGTTAGACCCTTGTTCTTTTTATTTTGCACACGCTAGGCCCTTGCTCTTGCTATTTCGCGAACGCTAGGCCCTTGTTCTTGATTTTTTGCACATGCTAGGCCCTTGCTCTTGCTATTTTGCACTCGCCAGGCCCTTGTTCTCGCAATTTTGCACACGCTTGGCCCTTGTTCTTTTTATTTTGCACACGCTAGGCCCTTGTTCTTTTAATTTTGCACACGGAATGTCCTTGTTCGTTTTATTTGGCACACGCTATGCCCTTGTTCTTTTTTTTTTTGCACACGCTAGGCCCTTGTTCTTGCAATTTTGCACATGCTAGACCTTTGTTCTTTTTAGTTTGCACACGCTAGGCCCTTGTTGCTGCTATTTCGCGAACGCTAGGCCCTTGTTCTTGATTTTTTGCACACGCTAGGCCCTTGCTCTTGCTATTTTGCACTCGCTAGGCCCTTGTTCTTGCAATTTTGCACACGCTAGGCCCTAGTTCTTGCATTTTTGCACACGCTAGGCCCTTGTTCTTCTTATTTTGCACACGCTAGGCCCTTGTTCTTGCTAGTTTGCACACGCTATGCCCTTGTTCTCTTTATTTGGCACACGCTATGCCCTTCTTCTTGCAATTTTGCACATGCTAGACCATTTTTCTGTTTATTTTGCACACGCTAGGCCCTTGTTCTTGCTATTTCGCGAACGCTAGGCCCGTGTTCTTGATTTTTTGCACACGCTAGGCCCTTGCCCTTGCTATTTTGCACTCGCTAGGCCCTTGTTCTTGCAATTTTGCACACGCTAGGCCCTTGTTATTGCAATTTTGCACCCGCTAGGCCCTTGTTCTTTTTATTTTGCACACGCTAGGCCCTTGTTCTTTTTATTTTGCACATGCTAGGCCCTTGTTCTTGCTATTTTGCACACGCTATGCCCTTGTTGTTTTTATTTTGCACACGCTAGGCTCTTATTCTTGCAATTTTGCACATGCTAGACCGTTGTTCTTTTTATTTTGCACACGCTATGCCCTTGTTCTTGCTATTTCGCGAACGCTAGGCCCTTGTTCTTGCGATTTTGCACACGCTAGGCCCTTGCTCTTGCGATTTTGCACTCGCTAGGCCCTTGTTCATGCAAATTTGCACACGCTAGGCCCTTGTTCTTGCAATTTTGCACACGCTAGGACCTTGTTCTTTTTATTTTGCACAAGCTAGGCCCTTGTTCGTTTTATTTTGCACACGCTAGGCCCTTGTTCTTGCTATTTTGCACACGCTATGCCCTTGTTGTTTTTATTTTGCACACGCTAGGCTCTTGTTCTTGCAATTTTGCACATGCTAGACCGTTGTTCTTTTTATTGTGCACACGCTATGCCCTTGTTCTTGCTATTTCGCGAACGCTAGGCCCTTGTTCTTGATTTTTTGCACATGCTAGGCCCTTGCTTTTGCTATTTTGCACTCGCTAGGCCCTTGTTCATGCAATTTTGCACACGCTAGGCCCTTGTTCTTGCAATTTTGCACACGCTAGGACCTTGTTCTTTTTATTTTGCACACGCTAGGCCCTTGTTCTTTTTATTTTGCACACGCTAGGCCCTTGTTCTTGCTATTTGCACACGCTATGCCCTTGTTCTTTTTATTTTGCACACGCTAGGCCCTTGTTCTTGCAATTTTGCACATGCTAGACCCTTGTTCTTTTTATTTTGCACACGCTAGGCCCTTGCTCTTGCTATTTCGCGAACGCTAGGCCCTTGTTCTTGATTTTTTGCACATGCTAGGCCCTTGCTCTTGCTCTTTTGCACTCGCCAGGCCCTTGATCTTGTAATTTTGCACACGCTTGGCCCTTGTTCTTTTTATTTTGCACACGCTAGGCCCTTGTTCTTTTTATTTTGCACACGCTAGGCCCTTGTTCTTGCTATTTTGCACACACTTAGCCCTTGTTCTTCTTATTTTGCACACGCTAGGCCCTTGTTCTTGCAATTTTGCACATGTTAGACCCTTGTTCTTTTTATTTTGCACACGCTAGGCCCTTGCTCTTGCTATTTCGCGAACGCTAGGCCCTTGTTCTTGATTTTTTGCACATGCTAGGCCCTTGCTCTTGCTATTTTGCACTCGCCAGGCCCTTGTTCTCGCAATTTTGCACACGCTTGGCCCTTGTTCTTTTTATTTTGCACACGCTAGGCCCTTGTTCTTTTAATTTTGCACACGGAATGTCCTTGTTCGTTTTATTTGGCACACGCTATGCCCTTGTTCTTTTTTTTTTTGCACACGCTAGGCCCTTGTTCTTGCAATTTTGCACATGCTAGACCTTTGTTCTTTTTAGTTTGCACACGCTAGGCCCTTGTTGCTGCTATTTCGCGAACGCTAGGCCCTTGTTCTTGATTTTTTGCACACGCTAGGCCCTTGCTCTTGCTATTTTGCACTCGCTAGGCCCTTGTTCTTGCAATTTTGCACACGCTAGGCCCTAGTTCTTGCATTTTTGCACACGCTAGGCCCTTGTTCTTCTTATTTTGCACACGCTAGGCCCTTGTTCTTGCTAGTTTGCACACGCTATGCCCTTGTTCTCTTTATTTGGCACACGCTATGCCCTTCTTCTTGCAATTTTGCACATGCTAGACCATTTTTCTGTTTATTTTGCACACGCTAGGCCCTTGTTCTTGCTATTTCGCGAACGCTAGGCCCGTGTTCTTGATTTTTTGCACACGCTAGGCCCTTGCCCTTGCTATTTTGCACTCGCTAGGCCCTTGTTCTTGCAATTTTGCACACGCTAGGCCCTTGTTATTGCAATTTTGCACACGCTAGGCCCTTGTTCTTTTTATTTTGCACACGCTAGGCCCTTGTTCTTTTTATTTTGCACATGCTAGGCCCTTGTTCTTGCTATTTTGCACACGCTATGCCCTTGTTGTTTTTATTTTGCACACGCTAGGCTCTTATTCTTGCAATTTTGCACATGCTAGACCGTTGTTCTTTTTATTTTGCACACGCTATGCCCTTGTTCATGCTATTTCGCGAACGCTAGGCCCTTGTTCTTGCGATTTTGCACACGCTAGGCCCTTGCTCTTGCGATTTTGCACTCGCTAGGCCCTTGTTCATGCAATTTTGCACACGCTAGGCCCTTGTTCTTGCAATTTTGCACACGCTAGGACCTTGTTCTTTTTATTTTGCACAAGCTAGGCCCTTGTTCGTTTTATTTTGCACACGCTAGGCCCTTGTTCTTGCTATTTTGCACACGCTATGCCCTTGTTCTTTTTATTTTGCACACGCTAGGCCCTTGTTCTTGCAATTTTGCACATGCTAGACCCTTGTTCTTTTTATTTTGCACACGCTAGGCCCTTGCTCTTGCTATTTCGCGAACGCTAGGCCCTTGTTCTTGATTTTTTGCACATGCTAGGCCCTTGCTCTTGCTATTTTGCACTCGCCAGGCCCTTGTTCTCGCAATTTTGCACACGCTTGGCCCTTGTTCTTTTTATTTTGCACACGCTAGGCCCTTGTTCTTTTTATTTTGCACACGGAATGTCCTTGTTCGTTTTATTTGGCACACGCTATGCCCTTGTTCTTTTTATTTTGCACACGCTAGGCCCTTGTTCTTGCAATTTTGCACATGCTAGACCTTTGTTCTTTTTAGTTTGCACACGCTAGGCCCTTGTTGCTGCTATTTCGCGAACGCTAGGCCCTTGTTCTTGATTTTTTGCACACGCTAGGCCCTTGCTCTTGCTATTTTGCACTCGCTAGGCCCTTGTTCTTGCAATTTTGCACACGCTAGGCCCTTGTTTTTGCAATTTTGCACACGCTAGGCCCTTGTTCTTTTTATTTTGCACACGCTAGGCCCTTGTTCTTCTTATTTTGCACACGCTAGGCCCTTGTTCTTGGTAGTTTGCACACGCTATGCCCTTGTTCTTTTTATTTGGCACACGCTATGCCCTTGTTCTTGCTATTTCGCGAACGCTAGGCCCTTGTTCTTGATTTTTTGCACACGCTAGGCCCTTGCTCTTGCTATTTTGCACTCGCTAGGCCCTTGTTCATGCAATTTTGCACACGCTAGGCCCTTGTTCTTGCAATTTTGCACATGCTAGGACCTTGTTCTTTTTATTTTGCACACGCTAGGCCCTTGTTCTTTTTATTTTGCACACGCTAGGCCCTTGTTCTTGCTATTTTGTACACGCTTTGCCCTTGTTCTTTTTATTTTGCACACGCTAGGCCCTTGTTCTTGCAATTTTACACATGCTAGACCCTTGTTCTTTTTATTTTGCACACGCTAGGCCCTTGCTCTTGCTATTTCGCGAACGCTAGGCCCTTGTTCTTGATTTTTTGCACATGCTAGGCCCTTGCTCTTGCTCTTTTGCACTCGTCAGGCCCTTGTTCTTGCAATTTTGCACACGCTTGACCCTTGTTCTTTTTATTTTGCACACGCTAGGCCCTTGTTCTTTTTATTTTGCACACGCTAGGCCCTTGTTCTTGCTATTTTGCACACACTATGCCCTTGTTTTTTTTATTTTGCACACGCTAGGCCCTTGTTCTTGCAATTTTGCACATGCTAGACCCTTGTTCTTTTTATTTTGCACACGCTAGGCCCTTGCTCTTGCTATTTCGCGAACGCTAGGCCCTTGTTCTAGATTTTTTGCACATGCTAGGCCCTTGCTCTTGCTATTTTGCACTCGCCAGGCCCTTGTTCTCGCATTTTTTCACACGCTTGGCCCTTGTTCTTTTTATTTTGCACACGCTAGGCCCTTGTTCTTTTAGTTTTGCACACGGAATGTCCTTGTTCGTTTTATTTGGCACACGCTATGCCCTTGTTCTTTTTATTTTGCACACGCTAGGCACTTGTTCTTGCAATTTTGCACATGCTAGACCTTTGTTCTTTTTAGTTTGCACACGCTAGGCCCTTGTTGCTGCTATTTCGCGAACGCTAGGCCCTTGTTCTTGATTTTTTGCACACGCTAGGCCCTTGCTCTTGCTATTTTGCACTCGCTAGGCCCTTGTTCTTGGAATTTTGCACACGCTAGGCCCTTGTTCTTGCAATTTTGCACACGCTAGGCCCTTGTTCTTTTTATTTTGCACACGCTAGGCCCTTGTTCTTCTTATTTTGCACACGCTAGGCCCTTGTTCTTGCTAGTTTGCACACGCTATGCCCTTGTTCTTTTTATTTGGCACACGCTATGCCCTTCTTCTTGCAATTTTGCATATGCTAGACCATTGTTCTGTTTATTTTGCACACGCTAGGCCCTTGCTCTTGCTATTTCGCGAACGCTAGGCCCGTGTTCTTGATTTTTTGCACACGCTAGGCCCTTGCCCTTGCTATTTTGCACTGGCTAGGCCCTTGTTCTTGCAATTTTGCACACGCTAGGCCCTTGTTCTTGCAATTTTGCACACGCTAGGCCCTTGTTCTTGCTATTTTGCACACGCTTAGCCCTTGTTCTTTTTATTTTGCACACGCTAGGCCCTTGCTCTTGCTATTTCGCGAACGCTAGGCCCTTGTTCTTGATTTTTTGCACATGCTAGGCCCTTGCTCTTGCTCTTTTGCACTCGCCAGGCCCTTGTTCTCGCAATTTTGCACACGCTTGGCCCTTGTTCTTTTTATTTTGCACACGCTAGGCCCTTGTTCTTTTAATTTTGCACACGGAATGTCCTTGTTCGTTTTATTTGGCACACGCTATGCCCTTGTTCTTTTTTTTTTTGCACACGCTAGGCCCTTGTTCTTGCAATTTTGCACATGCTAGACCTTTGTTCTTTTTAGTTTGCACACGCTAGGCCCTTGTTGCTGCTATTTCGCGAACGCTAGGCCCTTGTTCTTGATTTTTTGCACACGCTAGGCCCTTGCTTTTGCTATTTTGCACTCGCTAGGCCCTTGTTCTTGCAATTTTGCACACGCTAGGCCCTTGTTCTTGCATTTTTGCACACGCTAGGCCCTTGTTCTTTTTATTTTGCACACGCTAGGCCCTTGTTCTTCTTATTTTGCACACGCTAGGCCCTTGTTCTTGCTAGTTTGCACACGCTATGCCCTTGTTCTTTTTATTTGGCACACGCTATGCCCTTCTTCTTGCAATTTTGCACATGCTAGACCATTGTTCTGTTTATTTTGCACACGCTAGGCCCCTGTTCTTGCTATTTCGCGAACGCTAGGCCCGTGTTCTTGATTTTTTGCACACGCTAGGCCCTTGCCCTTGCTATTTTGCACTCGCTAGGCCCTTGTTCTTGCAATTTTGCACACGCTAGGCCCTTGTTCTTGCAATTTTGCACACGCTAGGCCCTTGTTCTTTTTATTTTGCACACGCTAGGCCCTTGTTCTTTTTATTTTGCACATGCTAGGCCCTTGTTCTTGCTATTGTGCGCACGCTATGCCCTTGTTGTTTTTATTTTGCACACGCTAGGCTCTTATTCTTGCAATTTTGCACATGCTAGACCGTTGTTCTTTTTATTTTGCACACGCTATGCCCTTGTTCTTGCTATTTCGCGAACGCTAGGCCCTTGTTCTTGATTTTTTGCACACGCTAGGCCCTTGCTCTTGCGATTTTGCACTCGCTAGGCCCTTGTTCATGCAATTTTGCACACGCTAGGCACTTGTTCTTGCAATTTTGCACATGCTAGACCTTTGTTCTTTTTAGTTTGCACACGCTAGGCCCTTGTTGCTGCTATTTCGCGAACGCTAGGCCCTTGTTCTTGATTTTTTGCACACGCTAGGCCCTTGCTCTTGCTATTTTGCACTCGCTAGGCCCTTGTTCTTAGAATTTTGCACACACTAGGCCCTTGTTCTTGCAATTTTGCACACGCTAGGCCCTTGTTCTTTTTATTTTGCACACGCTAGGCCCTTGTTCTTCTTATTTTGCACACGCTAGGCCCTTGTTCTTGCTAGTTTGCACACGCTATGCCCTTGTTCTTTTTATTTGGCACACGCTATGCCCTTCTTCTTGCAATTTTGCACATGCTAGACCATTGTTCTGTTTATTTTGCACACGCTAGGCCCTTGTTCTTGCTATTTCGCGAACGCTAGGCTCGTGTTCTTTATTTTTTGCACACGCTAGGCCCTTGCCCTTGCTATTTTGCACTCGCTAGGCCCTTGTTCTTGCAATTTTGCACACGCTAGGCCCTTGTTCTTGCAATTTTGCACACGCTAGGCCCTTGTTCTTTTTATTTTGCACACGCTAGGCCCTTGTTCTTTATATTTTGCACATGCTAGGCCCTTGTTCTTGCTATTTTGCACACGCTATGCCCTTGTTGTTTTTATTTTGCACACGCTAGGCTCTTGTTCTTGCAATTTTGCACATGCTAGACCGTTGTTCTTTTTATTTTGCACACGCTATGCCCTTGTTCTTGCTATTTCGCGAACGCTAGGCCCTTGTTCTTGATTTTTTGCACATGCTAGGCCCTTGCTCTTGCTATTTTGCACTCGCTAGGCCCTTGTTCATGCAATTTTGCACACGCTAGGCCCTTGTTCTTGCAATTTTGCACACGCTAGGACCTTGTTCTTTTTATTTTGCACACGTTATGCCCTTGTTCTTTTTATTTTGCACACGCTAGGCCCTTGTTCTTGCTATTTGCACACGCTATGCCCTTGTTCTTTTTATTTTGCACACGCTAGGCCCTTGTTCTTGCAATTTTGCACATGCTAGACCCTTGTTCTTTTTATTTTGCACACGCTAGGCCCTTGCTCTTGCTATTTCGCGAACGCTAGGCCCTTGTTCTTGATTTTTTGCACATGCTAGGCCCTTGCTCTTGCTCTTTTGCACTCGCCAGGCCCTTGATCTTGCAATTTTGCACACGCTTGGCCCTTGTTCTTTTATTTTGCACACGCTAGGCCCTTGTTCTTTTTATTTTGCACACGCTAGGCCCTTGTTCTTGCTATTTTGCACACGCTTAGCCCTTGTTCCTTTTAATTTGCACACGCTAGGCCCTTGTTCTTGCAAATTTGCACATGCTAGACCCTTGTTCTTTTTATTTTGCACACGCTAGGCCCTTGCTCTTGCTATTTCGCGAACGCTAGGCCCTTGTTCTTGATTTTTTGCACATGCTAGGCCCTTGCTCTTGCTCTTTTGCACTCGCCAGGCCCTTGTTCTTGCAATTTTGCACACGCTTGGCCCTTGTTCTTTTTATTTTGCACACGCTAGGCCCTTGTTCTTTTAATTTTGCACACGGAATGTCCTTGTTCGTTTTATTTGGCACACGCTATGCCCTTGTTCTTTTTATTTTGCACACGCTAGGCCCTTGTTCTTGCAAATTTGCACATGCTAGACCTTTGTTCTTTTTAGTTAGCACACGCTAGGCCCTTGTTGCTGCTATTTCGCAAACGCTAGGCCCTTGTTCTTGATTTTTTGCACACGCTAGGCCCTTGTTCTTGCAATTTTGCACTCGCTAGGCCCTTGTTCTTGCAATTTTGCACACGCTAGGCCCTTGTTCTTGCAATTTTGCACACGCTAGGCTCTTGTTCTTTTTATTTTGCACATGCTAGGCCCTTGTTCTTCTTATTTTGTACACGCTAGGCACTTGTTCTTGCTAGTTTGCACACGCTATGCCCTTGTTCTTTTTATTTAGCACACGCTATGCACTTCTTCTTGCAATTTTGCACATGCTAGACCATTGTTCTGTTTATTTTGCACACGCTATGCCCTTGTTCTTGCTATTTCGCGAACGCTAGGCCCGTGTTCTTGATTTTTTGCACACGCTAGGCCCTTGCCCTTGCTATTTTGCACTCGCTAGGCCCTTGTTCTTGCAATTTTGCACACGCTAGGCCCTTGTTCTTTTTATTTTGCACACGCTAGGCCCTTGTTCTTTTTATTTTGCACACGCTAGGCCTTTGTTCTTTTTATTTTGCACATGCTAGGCCCTTGTTCTTGCTATTTTGCACACGCTATGCCCTTGTTGTTTTTATTTTGCACACGCTAGGCTCTTGTTCTTGCAATTTTGCACATGCTAGACCGTTGTTCGTTTTATTTG
>CANXME010000650.1:0-84766 GCA_948144175.1 Closterium sp. NIES-65
TAAGCTCTTCCAACGGCGCCAACTCCTTGTTGTCAATCAAGTTGAACTCCTGACATGGGGTAAGGGAAGAAGTGATGACCAACACAACAAATAAAATGCTCAGCAAAGCAGGGTGCCAAGAAACAGGAAACATTTGCAACACGAGAGAAGCATGGGACAGGAACAAAGGAGGAGAGGTGGCAGAGATTTGGCACCTTGGAGGGAGGGGGGGAGAGAGAGGAGGGGGGAGGGGGGGGAGGGGGTATGGAGCACAGAAGCGGGGGTGGGATGGAGGGGAGTGGTTTTTGGAGGCAAAAAGCGGGAAAGAAAGAATGACAAGCCAGACAGGGGCAACTCACATGTGTGAAGAGGATGAAGTGTTTGAAGCAGGTGTTGAGGTGAGCCTCCTCCTTGAGACTGACGATGCGCTGGAAGTGTGAGTGGTAGATGTGCGCGTACACTCGGAACAGCCGCTTGAAGATCGTGCGCACCACCTTCTCAAAGTGCGGAGGAAACGGAACTCCTGTGGTGCGAACCAATGGAGTGGGATGCATGGTAATGGAATGGCGCAGAAAGGGAAATTAGGATGGGGGTCAGAAGCGAGGGGCTGAGGGAATACAGTTTGAGCAAGCCATTATTGGAGTAGCCATTGTGGGATTAGCCCTAGTGACTGCAGCACGGACCTAGCTTTTGGGGGAAGATGGTGCTGTCGTCGAGCTGTGTCTCGATCCAGTCCATGAGGAACTCCACGTACTTGGGCGCCGACACCTCCAACGGCTTCTTCACGTGCACGCCGTCCGCCCACCGGTACTCGTACCTGCCAGACAGGTTGGCACGAGCAGACAAAAAAAGGCAATTTCCAACTTTTTACCTTGCATTGACGAGACCGAGTTTGTGATTTTCAGAACGAACGTCCGACTTCTTTCCAGAACCTGATTGGTACGTTGGAGTGCTTACTTGGGACCGGCGGACATAGTGGGGCAGTGTTCCGGCGTGCAGAACTCAGTGAGTGTGCCGTAGAGCAAATTGACCTGATTGTAGAAATCAACGGCTGGGATAAAAAAGCGGAAGAGAGATAATGGATGGAAAAGATACCTCATTATTGCGGGTGTGTGCATCCATTGGGACGCAACTGAGAGACAAAAAGCGAAGGAGTCACATCACAAACACTTGCATTAACAGTCAAACGGAAAGCGAGACAATAGTTAGCGGCACGACGGCCGTTCAACGGGAAGACGAGGTAACGGCAAGCTGTCTGATTCAACTCACTGTTGACGGCGAGCCACTCATTGAGGTCTTCGCCTGGCGGAAGCCTGACGGCCTCCCGAAGGTTGCCGCTGCCGAGCGTGGCATCGATGTGCTTGCGGAGCTGCTGACCCTGCACGGACGAAAATTAGGGGATATGATTAGGAAGGATGGGGTACAGATGGTTAGACGATGTTTTATCCTGGAGTCGATGTGCTCGCCCAGCTGCTGAAGACGATCGGACAAAAAAATTGGGTACGAACGATGCAGAAGCTGCATCGTCGTGTACGATCATTCCCGCCAAACGTTTCAGATAAGGTGTGACAACAATCAATGTTTTTATTTTGTCGTCTACAATCACTTCTTATACACGAACAATGCAACAACTGGCGGAGCATGCGACGAGCAAAAAGAAACAGGCATTGTCAACTACCTCTAAAGCAACTGGAAAAAATGCACCTAAAAAAATCGTACCTTGCTTCCTGACGGCGCGCTTTTCTTCGGCCGGAACGTCCGCTGATTCCTGCGACAAAAAAGGACGACATTTCAATAACATAGCCAGCTATGTGGCCTGCAGATCGAGCAGCGGCATGAAATAACAAAACCAGAAATAAGAGGATACGAATGAAATTAAACATCCTTGTATTATTCTGGATATGAAACCTCAGCCATTTGCGGCTTAAAGGTTAAGCGCATACCGGCCACGCCGAAGAGACTCATGTTGCCGTCTATTGCGCCGTCCGCCGACCGCTTCAAACCAGCCACGGGAGCCGCGGAGCTCCCTCCGCGAGGAGTATTCAGTCGTGGAGGGAGGAAACTAACACCTTACGGTCACACGTACCGCTTAAACGATAAATTATTGCGGCTTCTCACTATGGTCAGGTCAGAAACCTAGCTCTTGAAAGCCACGCTGATGCTGCTGCAAGGATGTTGCATGGTTCTACTAGTCATGACTCTTTCGACCTACAACTGAAAACCAGTTCTAGTGGTGTTATGTGTGAGGTCTCGACTGGGGCATGGAGAGGTCTGTGATGTGGTTGGTTGGTGAGAAACCCGTTATGACGATCTTCGTAATCTGACTATTGAGATTTTGTAAGGACCGTACAGTTTAAGAGGTATACACTACAGCTTTAGACGAGGTTGGGAATGGTATGGACGATCGATTGTTCCACAAATCATCACGAATTTCCCCTGCCAACAAAAATGCAGATGACTGCCATCCAACCCTGCCACACTGTCGTTCCTTGGGCAGCAAAACCTCCCGCACATTCCTGTAAAAAAAAATGCCCCAGCCAAGCCCAGACCCTTCGTCAGCCAATCATCGCACTACAGCGCGCCATTGTGCAGAGCGGGACTCCGGTGCCGTACATAAAGTGGAATGAGTTGACGTGGCTGCCCAGATTGCGCTTGAAACAATCTTGGCAGCCACTGACCCAAGAAGATCGGTCACGGGCTTGTTCGGTTTAGTGCTTTCGTTAGCGGTAACACTTGTTATCCGTGTTTTGTCAGGAAAAGAACCTGAACCCTAAGGAAGAAACAGTGCCCAAAACCCGCGGCATCGACACCCTGAAAACTTTCACGTGTCGGCTGGTAGATGACCGCAATGTGATGTGTGGTGCACCTTGCTTTGGAAGCCGTCCGTAGCGGGAACGGCACGGCAACCTCCAGAAGATAGGGTCGCACAGTCCACCCTCGCGACTCGTTTCCAATCACACCACTGCACTGCCCCTGAAAATCCCTCATTGTCTCCTCTACAGTCGCACACCTAACTTGAACTGTCGCAATTTACATGGGTTCTGTGTGTGTGCGATCTTACAGTGAATTAATCCGCTGTGTGCGACACGTCTCGTCTCGGGATTCAGAAACTACTTTCCGTGAAGTCTACTTTCTGGACCCCAGCAGCTTCTAGGCAAGGCGATTCCCCATTCCTGCTGCTAGTTTCTAGGTCCGCCGTCAGCGCTTGAGTTTCCAACTCTTCACAAATCCTCCCGTACAAGAACGAGTGAAAAGAGCCCAGCCCCACATACCTAGTTCCCCAATTCTTCACTAAAACGCAATCAGGTCTTCCTTCGAGGAGACAGCGCGTCTTCCCTGTCGCCAGCTAAGAGGCAGTAGCCTAGTAGGCGAATCTGTTTCTTTTCGGTCTCTCTTTTGCTGAGTGTTCAGTCAGCAAGTATATGAAGTTCAAAGGCCTACTCAAAATCGATACGACCGCGCGATCCGTCAAGCATGCGGTAAATCACCCACCTTCTGCTCGCCTTAGCCGAACCTGCAGCTGCGCCTCGGAGTTCCCGTACCGCAGTCGCTCCCGAACCGTAACTATGGCGTCGCCGGGAAACCTCTGCGCGTGCTCCTTCGCTCACAGCAGCCTCTTGTGCCCGTATCACTCGCATCACTCCCCCGCTCCCGCTTCCGTTCCGTCCTCCCCCTCCTCCCTCGTCTCCCCACGGACTCCTTCGGCTTCTCCGGTCGCGAAAAAGCTCGAGAAGTTGGCGAAGCGACTTTCACCCGCTCGTACAGTTTCCATTCAGGCTCGAGCTTCAAGTACAAAGGCCGGCGATGGTCCACTGATGCAGGCTCTCGACCGGCCTCACTCACGCCGAGCCCATCGGCAACTTCTCCTGGCATCCACTCTGAGTTCTATGGCGAAAAAATAGTATTCGCGAACGAAGCGATGACTCCGGGAAGGCGGAGGTGCTCCTTTTCGCGCTCCGTTTCCACGTCAGCATCAGGCGGCCGATTTGGGGAATTTGAGGCCATATGGGAAGCGGAAAGTCGGGACGGGGATTGGGACGACGGCGATTCGCCTACCTTTGCCGCGGAGTGACCGCGACGCTAGGTCGCAGAAGCAGCGGAAGCGTCGCAACCGAGTCTTCCGCTTTCCCGGCCGATGGGACAGTAGGGACTTGGCAGTAGTAGATGAGAAACGCCAGAGACGGCGGCAGATATGACGGCGGCCGGCGCGGAGCTCGCGGAGGCCATGGCGGAGAGCGGCACGATGGGCCCCGCCGCGCTATTGACTGATCGCCAGATTGATCGGCTAGCCGACTGTCGATATGACGGCGAAGGTGACGGTGGCGGTGGTGGCGGCGGCGCAGGCGCCGTTTCGGCTCGGCAGCGGTTCCCAGATTTTGCCGAAGAGGGTTTACCGCGTGGTGCTCCGAGCGCGTCCGTCTTGACCAACGGTACACATACCGGCCTGCTAGCCGGTTCGCTAAGCGGTTTGCCGACTCCGTCAGCTCTGCCAACGATTTCTGTTTTACCAAGATTCTCCGACTCTGCTGTGCACTTACGAAAGCCCTTGGGATTTTCGAGCATTCCTTCGTCGGTCTCTGCCACGTCAGCGCGGGCCACTTCAGCACGCGCGCCGCCGGAAATGTTCCGCGGTAAGGGCACGGCTCGGCCATTGCTAAACCCTGGCGCAGTGACTTGCCGCTGTTCCATGTGCGCGAAGGTTTTGCGCGTCTTTCCCCGCGCCCGGGAACGGGTTTGGCGCGCCCGCGTCGTCCGCGCGACTGAGCCGTCGGGTCGCCGCCCCCGCGTTCCCCCCTTCCTGAAGACCGCGGCTGCGCCGCCCGCAGCCCCATCCGCGCCTTCCGCAGCCGAACCTGCGCCAGTTACAACTGGATCTGTGCCGCCCGCAGTGTCCTCGGTACAAGCAGCCCCGTTATCGTCCTCAGCTGCTTTCAAGCAATCACTAATGACTCTATACTGTCGGCTATTGGCGCAAGCCCGCTGCTGTTAACCCGATTCCCACCACCGCCAAGCCTCCCTCCCGCCGACTCCCCGCGTATTCCCGTTCCGCTTCCCGAACCCGCTCCGCCTCTTCCGCACCTACTTCCGCTCCCCCGGCGCACCTCCGCAGTCCCGATCTTGTTGCGCCGCAATCCCTCCCCGCGCGGCCCACCTCCCCCACGCCCACGCTCCCCCTTCCCTGGCCCGCCGAGCCCCTCACTTCGCCCCCTTGCCCGAGCGCAAGGCTCCGCCCGCCCTCTCCCCCGCTCGCCCGCACGAACACCACCCTGCCGACATCCCTGCCGGCCGCCCTGCCGTCCGGCCGCGGCGCCTGCCGGCCGTCCACGCGCTGGCGGACGGCGCGCTGGCGCTGCTGGTGCCGCTGGCGGGGTCCGGGCCGCAGGTGCTGCAGATGCTGGGCGGCCCGGCGGCGTGGGTGAGGCGGTTCGTGGTGTCGATGGGTCTGGCCGTGGCGCTGTACAGTGTGAGCGTGATCGCCGCCGCGACTGCCGCGTTCTACTGGGCGTGGTGGCCGATCTGGCGCGCTGTGGCGAAGAATCTAGCGATGCGCGTTCGTTACAGACATGCTGGGGTGCAATGGGGGAGGAGGGGGAAGTGGGTGGGGTAATGGGGGGAAGGGTGGGAAGGGGAAATGGAGGGTGATAATGCTGAAGAGTCCTTTTCCTCCTCTCCGTCTTTCAAATTCCGCCTCTTTTTTCCATTCCTGCTGCGTCCATTCTCTCGCACTCTGACTCACTCTTTCTCATTTCCTCTTTCCCATTCCCTCTCACTCCCTCTTCTCATTCCGTCGTTTCGTCAGGGTTGTGGAAGGCGCGGCTGCTGGACTCACGCACTCACTCACTCACGCACTCACTCACTCACGCACTCACTCACTCTCATTCCCTCTTTCCCGTTCTCCCCCCCGGCCTGCCGTCAGGGTTGTGGAAGGCGCGGCTGCTGGACTTGCAGGTGGTGCGTGTGGGGAGGCAGACCAGGTGGCGCGTGCTGATTGGCGACCACAGCCGCACTACCCTGGAGGTCAGTTGCGCCTTCGCATTAGCGGCTACTTGGGAATAATATGTTTTTCCACCTCAATTCCAAGACCAGCTGCTTAGTAGCCACCGCGCTTTTTAGCTTACGGACAGCTCCTGTACTCATGTTTGCTCTATCTCCGCTATTTCTATCCATCCATCCCTGTCCCCCTCTCTCCCTCCCCCACCTTCTCTCTCCCCATCCACCCCATTCTTGCCATGCAGATGGAAGTGGTGCCGCCTCACAAGAGTGTGCGCCTGAGCCGCGGCGACCCAGTGGAGCTTCTTGTCCTATCTGACTGCCCCTCGCTCTCACGATTCCGTGCCGCCCGGAGATCTTCTTCCCGCAGCGGTCCCTCTGGCGTGGGGGACAAGCAGGCGTGTGTGGAGCGGTCAGTGTTTGAGGAGATGCGGAGGAAGGTGGCTTTAAGAGCCGCTGTGGAGGATGGGGAGGACAGCGAGGGGGAGGACTGGGACGGGCTGTACTCGTTATTGACTGATGAAAACGAGCAGTTGCTGCAGAATTATAGCTATAACGAGGCGTCTAGTATGCAGGCGGAGATGGATGGTGGCGGGGGGAAGGGTGTTGGGGGGAGCCTGGGGGGAGGGTTACCTGGGGTGGGTGGTTTTGACGGGGTGGCTGGGGGTATGTCTGGGGGAGGCGCGTCTCTGGGCGGAATCACTTCTTTCCCTGAAAATTTGGGGGTAAAGGAGGAGCAGGAGTTAATGTCCCATCAGGGGTTGCTGGATTACTCTGCGATGGAGGGAGCAGGTTCGGGAGGATTCCGAGACCCGGCGCTGGTTAGTAGCTTCGGCGGCGGAGGCTCGGTAGGGGCGGTGGCGGATGGGCTGGCAGCTTCGTCGTCGTGCCTGATGGATGGTGGAGGTTCGGGGCCGCTGTCTGTGCTTCTGAGTGACAGCCAGGATTCGGAGCTGCTGGAAAGGTTAAGGGAGGTGTGAAGCGGTGACAGAGATTTTAAAAGGCTACTGATTTTTCATGGGAAGGGGTGCCTCTGAGTTACTCACAGTGAGCAAGACTCAGAGCTGGGTGTGAACTCCGAGTTGCGTTGTAGCAGCAGCTGGAGCAGTGTGATGAAGACGAGGCAGTCCGTGTAGCTGCAGAGTACTCGGCTTCTGTAGTGGTACGACTTTTGAGAATTCTCAAAAGTCGTACCAATATATCATGCGAGAAGCATCTGTGGCATCTGTAGCATCACGAATGTGGCATCTGTGGTGGCATCCGTAGCGGCCAAGGCATTTGACCTGCCGCCTCCGGTCAAGATCGTGAGTCACTGCTGCAGTAACCATGCTTCTGTAGTGTGGATTGCTTCACCTTCATGTGCGCTTCAGAGTGCTTCACCTCATGTGTGTGCCCAGTGATTGTCTCTGCCTGCCCTGCTGCGTGCATACGGTCGCGTCTTGTGACCCTTGCACTGGTTTGGGGTGGAAGGCACTTGGGCAAGCTTCCAGTGAGCAGGTGGGATGTGCGGATGAAGAACAGAATGTTCATTTGGAAGTTTGCAGCCTCCTGGTATATGCGGGTGTAGATTCTAGGAGTAACGTCTGTAGCATGGGTAGCGAAAGTTTGTTGTTTAGTTGTAGATTCCCGTTAGTCATAAATGACATGCAAAATTGCTAAGATCAGAACACAGCTCATTGCGGGTACTAATCACTGAAACAAAAAGACTACACTATCTAAGGGATCTCAGACAGGTGACAATGGTACCATTTATTACCAGCATTTGGATATACTGTCGGGTGATGAGTAATACACCCAGTCCCATCTGACAACCGGGTGTTGCGACTTGGTCTTTCTGAAAACCTGCCAATCACCAAAAAGTTAGTGCTGGGCAAGGAACTCACAAACTACTTATAGCAAGCTATGCTTTTCCTACGGTACTTGAAACCTGAATATCGTAATCTGCCGCAGCGGTCTTGTTTTATTTGACTCTAGAAGGCCCGGTATCAAGCACGGCAGCAGCATTTGCTCGATCTCTTCGCACGTGAACACTCTCACATCCAGAGTCCGATGGCTTTGAATCACGTTCCTGCAGCGAGGGGAGGGAAGGGCAAGGGGAAGGGAAGGGGGGAGCATTTGCAATATTCCTGAGGCCACTCAAACCCTGTCTACACAGACCCTTACGGTCTGTGACTCTGAACCAGGAAAGGGGGATGGCACAGACTCAATTTCTGAGGGCCCTGGTAACCCAAGCGGTAGAAAAGGCACCTCAACAAAGGCAGTCCCACCCACCTGTGCCGAACGATGAAGTCTCTGTATTTGTCCAGCGCCGTTTGAGTGTCATCTTCTTGACGTGCAGGCAGGGGGGTGCACTACGTGGCGTCTCAACAAAAACAGTTCCAACTTACCTGTGCCGAACGATGAAGTCTCTGTATTTGTCCAGCAACCGTTTAAGAGTCATCTTCTTGACATGCGCGCCGCAACTCCCGGTTAGGAAATGGTCCACGCCATGTAGCGTTGCTTCATCTGCTCCACTGTGTAGTTAAAGAGCTTGAGCCTGTAAAGGGGATGGGCGGACAAAATATTAGACAGTCAACAAGGAGGGGGGCGGAAGTGGCTGGGTGTGTGAAGAAAGGAGCGGATCAGTGGATTGTCAGAGAAGGGGGGGTTGGTGGTGGGTGTGATGGGGGATAATTGGAATGAGAAAAAAGTCAGAAGAGACACATTCTATATCTAAGGACAGCATCGCGTGACAGGACACACCTTTTTACGAGAGAGGCGGTGTCGAGGCGGTCATCGGACCACACCGGGTCAAACTGCGCATGGGGAGACGCGTGGGGGGAGGGGGTGTTGGGAGAAAGCGAAGTGGTCAAAGGCGGTCATCGGAGCACACCGGGTCAAACTGGTCGTGGGGAGATGGCGGGGGTTAGGAGGGGGGTTGGGGGGAGAAATGGGGGGGGGGGGAAGTGAGGTGTTGGGAGAGACAGCGAAGTGATTGAGGCGGTCATCGGACCACACCGGGTCAAACTGCTCATGGGGAGATGGCGGGGGTTAGGAGGGTGGGGGGGGGGAGGGGGGGTTTGGAGGGGGAAGGGGGGGTTGGAGGGGGAAGGGGGGGTTGGAGGGGGAAGGGGGGGTTGGAGGGGGAAGCGGGGGTGGGGTTTAATGGAAGACAGCAGAGTGGTCGTGGCGGTCATCGGACCACAGCGGGTCAAACTGCTCATGGAACACCATGGGGAAACGCAGTCACGCGAGAAATTTGGGAGCGAAGTCTTGAATATGAAGCAGCTAAGCTCTGTAAATAAAAGGCGTAGAGAGAATTTTCGCAAGAGAGGTCCACCTTACCTGTCAACACACACACCAAGCAGCAAGGCAAACCTAGGATAGGCGAGGGAGGCACATACTCGCAAGCAGTGCACACCTTGGCGAGGGAGGAGTTGATGAAGCGGTCGCGATGGCTGTCCACTATGGCCCCGTAGTTGCCAATCCATGCCGTTCCCAGCAACCTGCCTGCGTCCGCACTGTGGTGTGCATCATAAGTGGGAAGGAAGCATGGGGAAAAGGGCAGATCAGGAAAAAGGGAGGAGGAAAGGGGAGGTAGTGAGTGGGTGGGGAATGGATGGACGGTGGTGAGGGATGGTGGGGTGAGAGACGGTGGGTTGACGGGGCGGTGGAGTGGGACCGTGCAAACTCACTCACTACAGGCCTCTTGGATACCTTTGAAACAAGCCTCCAGAATGCACGCTTCTCGATACTCCACGCGTCGATTCTGGTGTGCACGTATGCGAGGTTGTTCATAAGAAACAGCTCCCCCAGCGAGTCATCCCTTGGCATGAACGCATGGTGCTGCAGGTTCACAACGAGGGCCTCTAGGATGCGCGCAGCAGCCCACGTTTTTCATACTCACGCGTCTATTTTGGTGAGCACATAAGCCAGGTTGTTCATGAGGAACAGCTCCCCCAGGGCGTCATCCCTTAGCATGAGCGCGCGGTGCTGCAGGTTCACTTTGAGGGCCTCCAGGATGCGCGCAGCAGCGAACAGCAAAGAGCGCCTCTAGGATGCAAACGGGGACTCCAGCAGTCACAAAAGCTAGGCACTCACGCGTCTATTTTGGTGAGCACGTAGCCAGGTTGTTCATCAAAAAGAGCTCTCCCAGTGCGTCATCGCGCAGCATGAGAGCGCGGTGCTGCAGGTTGACTTTGAGGGCCTCCAGGATGCGAGCAGCAGCGAAGGCGAGGCGGCCCTGCACGCGCGGGCGTGATGATGGAGGAGCCGGCCTCGTTGGCGGTGTTGGCCATGTCCTCAAACACGCACTCCAGGATGGAGAAGTACGGCAGGTCGCTGGGGGAGGGGGTGGGTGGGTGGGTGTATGTGGGTGGGGGTTGTTGGGAAGAAATGCAGAGGAATACGGGTCAGTGATGGTGAAGCTGCTTGCCTCGTTGCCTTCCTGTGTTGGCCATGTCCTCAAACACGCACTCTAGGATGGACAAGTGCGGCAAGTCGCAGGGGGTGTGTTTGAGTGGATGGTTGTGGGGGTCGGGGTGGGCAGCGGGATGCAGAGGGATATGGAGGGTGGGATGTGTGGGTGGGGGTGGGAGCGCGTGTGCGGATGGGACGGTGGGGGAGGGGATGGGTGTATGTGTGTGTATGTGGACGGGCGGGTGGGTGGAGATGGGTATAACCAACCCATCCTCCCATGCTCATATCAGAGCATGTAACCCCACCAACCTCCCCATCCCATTCCCACACACGCTCACCTGTTGCAGAGCAGCAGCAGGTAGTTGACGATGTAGACGGTGTTGGGTTGCATCCATTAATGTGCCTTGGGGCACGTATACCCCCCATCATTTCCACCCACCCCTCCCAGTCCCACGCCACCTCTTTTCCATCCCCACCTGTTGCAGGGCAGGCAGCAGGTAGTTGACAACGTAGCTGGTGATGGGTGCACGTCCCTGCAACATGTGTTATCACCGCCTTCCCAGCCACCCTCCCCAACCACCCTCCCCCGTGCCACCCCATCGTACTTCTTCTCCCAGCCCCCCCACCTGATGCAGAGCAGCAGCAGGTAGTTGACAACGCAGCTGGTGATGGGGTGCACGTCCCCTCTGGCGTGAATTGAACCACTTACTACCACACACCCCACCCCACTCTACCTCTCTGCACCCATGCTCACCTGTTGCAGAGCAGCAGCAGGCAGTTGACAGCGCAGCTGGTGATGGGGTGCACGTCCCCACTGGCGTGAATTGAACCACTTACTACCACCCCCCCCACCCCACTCTACCTCTCTGCACCCATGCTCACACTGTTGCAGAGGCAGCAGCAGGTAGTTGACCACGTAGCTGGTGATGGGGTGCACGTCCCCACTGGCGTTGGATGCTGCCACGTCCTGCTGCCCGCCCACCTCGCTCATATTGTCGTCCGCCTTCAGCATCATCCTGGGAGAAGGGGAATGAGGAGGAAAGAGAAGAGGGGATGGGAGATGATGCATGATGATGCCACGTCCTGCTGCCCGCTCACCTTGCTCATATTGTCGTCTGCTTTCAGCATCATCCTGGGGAAGGCAGGGGGTGGGAAACGGAGGGAGCAGAGGACAGGTGCGGGGGGGGAAGTGAAGGGGTAATGAGTTACAAGCATCACGCTGCCGAGCTTTGTTGCCCACCCACCTCGCTCATATTGTCGTCTGGCTTCAGCATCATCCTGGGTCGGGAAGGGGGGTACCGAAGTCAGTAGGAAAGCGAAGGGGGGATGAGAGTGAAGGGGGGAAGAGAGAGAAGGGGGGATGAGAGTGAAGGGAGGAGAGAGCCGGAATCCGCTGCCACGTTCCGCTGCAGCCTGTCAACCTCGTTCATCGGGCTTTGGGGGGAATAACGGGGGAATGGCGTTGAATGAAGAGGAAGATGAGGGTGACAGGAAGAACAAGCATCAAATGAGACAACCTGAAAGTAGTTGCGCAGTCTGCATCAAGAAAATCAGAAAGAAAATAAAGGGGGAAAAAAAGCACTTACTTCTTTAGCTTGTTAAGGAACCCTCCGTTTCGAAGCATCTCCGCACGGGGGACGTTTCCAGGCTGACCCATGCTGCCCATACCCCCCATGCCGCCCATGCCCCCCATGCCGCTCATATCCTCCGCCGTCGGCTGTGCCTTCACCGCGTCCTCAAACTTTTCAAACGTGTCTCGGGCTGCCCGCCCCAAAATCGTCAGCAGTTCCTGGTAGTTGTCCCGAACTGCCCTGCCCTCCTCTGCTCGATATAGCTCATCCACCTATAGTCACAGAGTGGGGGACGGGAAGAGGGAAGAGGGGAGGAGTTGGAGGGGGGGAGGAAGGAAGAGGGTTGGAAAGGAAGGGCATGGGTGTTGACTTGATCATGCACCATCAACTAGCATTGATTGGCGTTTACTCAAGCCAGGACATACCGTGGACTCGAGGTCGAGCGTTGTCTCGTACATGTTGAGGAAGGAGAAGAGGCGCTGGGAGGAACTCCTAACTTGGCATGCATGCATGAGTACCGTTGGCTAGCGTTGACTAGGTGCATACCGTTGACTTGAGGTCGAGCGTTGTCTCCCACATGTCTAGGAAGGAGAAGAGGCGCTCGGGGGACTTTCTGCCTTGAGCATGCAGTTTCAATAATTGACTAATGTTGACTAGCATTGACCTGAGTCAGCACTCACCGTGGACTTGAGGTCGAGCGTTGTCTCGTACATGTCGAGGAAGGAGAAGAGGCGCTCGGGGGATTTTTTGATGACTGAGATGGCATCGCCAAAGTGTGTGAGCAGGATGATGCAGGAGCGGGAGAGATCCACAAAGCACTGCTCGCCGTGCTTCTCCAGGCCTGCAAACACCTGGTCGCACGCCTCCCTCTCGCCCGCCACCAGAATCATCTGAAGGGGAAGGTTTGTCGAAAAAGGGTAAGCCAAGGGTTTTAAGATGGCCTATCCAATCTAAACACGAAGTCGCACACCTTCAGACATGATACAAGTCTCCTGGTCGCGGACTAGGAGGGTGGGTAAGAGGGAGAGCAGGATGATGCAGGAGCAAGAGATGTCCACAAAGCACTGCTCGCCGTGCTTCTCCAGACCCGCAAACACCTGGTCGCATGCCTCTCACTCCCCCGCTACCAGAATTATCTGCGGAATTATATTGGCAGAACAGGGAGTAAGCTAAGGGTTCAAGAGGTGCCTTTGTAAACACGACCATCACACCCCGAAAAAAATAAGCAACGGGGGTAATGTGGGGCAAGAGAAAGGTGGGAAAGGGAGACCGAGGGGGGCAGAGGAGGAGCAAGGGGATGGGTGGGCAGGAAGGGGGAGCAAGGGGAACCGAGGACGGGCGAGGGGGAGCAAGAAGGGCCATGGGAGGGCAAGGGGGTGCAAGGGAATGGTAGGCTTCTAGAGTGACATTAACAACCTGGTCGTGTACTATGAGGGTGGGCGAGAGGATGCGCATGCAGCATGCTTGTGTGGTTTCATCCACGCGAATGCACATGCCCTAATGCGCATGTGCTAGCACATCAATCACTCACCCCGAAGTGCATGAGTCAATTCTCTACATACAACGATGTGCATACATACCCCGATGTGCACGTGTCCACCATCCCACATATCCCAATGTGCATCTGCATGTGTCCACCCTCCTACATACCCCGATGTGCATGTGTCCACCCTCCCACATACCCCGATGTGCATGTGTCCACCCTCCCACATAACCGATGTGCATGTGTCCACCACCCTCCCACATAACCCGATGTGCATGTGTCCACCCTCCTACATACCCCGATGTGCATGTGTCCACCCTCCCACATACCCCGATGTGTATGTATCCACCATCCCACATACCCCGATGCGCATGTGTCCACCACCCTCCCACATACCCCGATGTGCATGTGTCCACCCTCCCACATACCCCAATGTGCATGTGTTCACTCCAGCGCCGCATCTTCTCCTCCAGCCGCGGCCACGGGGTGCTCTGGATCTCCGCCTTGGTCACCTGCTGCACGCCCAGCCGCTGGAAGTTGCGCTTCAGCGCCGCCTCCCGCATCTCGCTGCTCCGTTGGAAGGGGACACGGGAAGGCAGAACATGAGGTGGGTAGGGGGTGGGTGGGAAGGGGAAGGAGAAAGGGAATTGGGGGGGGGGTGGGGAAGGGGGGTGGGTGTGGGGGGAGAGTGTGGGGGGGAGGGGAGGAAATGAGAATTTTCTAGGTCACTTGCTGCACGCCCATCCGGTAAAAGCTGCGCTTCAACGCCGCCTCCCGCATCGAGCTGGCGGAAGAAGCCGGGCGAAAGCAGACGACGGGGAGCGGGTCGATCAAAACGAGAACGTAGGCGGGAGAATAAGGTGATGCTGGTGATACCTGCTGCATGCCCAGCTGCTGTAAGTTGCACGTCAATGAACGGAGGAGTCATCTGCAGGTAAGTTGGCCAGAGACTGTATGTATGATACGACAGCGATGATATTTATGTGTTACCTAAGTAGTGACGTGCAGGTAAGTCTGCCAGAGACTGTACAATGGCCAATAGACTTTCTAAGGTGTTTCGAAGTAGTCATGTTCGGGTATAAACCTCTCAAAACCCGTGCAGACCTGCGCCGAGAAACAAACGAACCATATTTTCAGCCCACGGCTTACTCACCGGTACATTTTGCAACAGTCTGGCGCGCAGTCGTTATCGATCAACCGCTGGGCCATGGCATGTAGTTTCGGAATGGCTGCAGCCTCCACCATCTCCGGCGGTGATATGTGGTCAGGTGATTCCTCAGATAGCATCGCCTCCCTCAACTCGTCTAGGTTGGGAAACAAACTGGAAAGTCACACCGGAGAACGCGGGTTACAAGAGTTGAGGAGAGTAACCGGCATAAGCGAAATGGAGGACCAGAGACATGATTGGCGTGCAAGGTTACGAAAACGGACGAAACCAGCTTATTGGTCGCGAAACAGGATATCCTGATTCGCTTGAACTGACTAAGTGCTTTCAAACGGAAAACAGTGGAATTTTCCTACGTCCTGATGTCGCAAATTAACGCCTTTTCTAAAGAAAAAATCAACCACCTCCTCGTGCTATTGATGTACGTTTTTTGCGCTAAAAGAACGACTGTGTCCTGCAAAAATGCTATTAAACTCAGGTGGTGAAGCTACCTGCTGTTAGTTAGCAGCTTGCTGAAGTCTTGCTTTACATTCTCCATCGCCTTAGCAATAAGGTACCGGCCGTTTCTTAGCTCCTCCTCTATAAACCGCACTGCACCGTGCAGCCGATCTATGGCCTCCAGATACGCGTAGTACGAGTTGTTGCTGTTTCCAGGACCCCCCATGATAACGGACCGAACCTGAACCAAAAGCGGAAAACGCGATAGCAGTCGACGACAACATATTTTCTTCCGTGAGCAAAGAGCACGAGGTTTCCCAGAGTTGGTAGCAAAAATAGACAGCTTTAAGTACCAAAAAAGTTAAAGATGAAGTATTTTACCTGATTAGGGACCTCGATGTGGGACAGAAGCGCCACTGGGTCTGACATCGGAATGATCGGCTCGTCGTCCATGGCTCCTAATGAGCTGTAGACTAATTTGGTACTTCCTTTTAATCTTATTCAGATATTCCTACACCCTGAGAAATACGGCCAGGAAACGTCTACGGTCGTTAAAAATGGAGGAAACAGTACCAGTTGAAAGTCTTTTTCAAAAGAGCATGGTGATCAAACCGTCAGTCTTTTTATTGCGAACTGGAAGCGGGATGCTACGAGCACTTTTCGCATGGCTTTGATGACGATGCAAGATAAGTTAACTGAATCGATGCACGAAGGAACAGTGATGTTTAACCTAAACCAGGGAAATGCAAGTGCAAAGCCAACCTTAACCAGACCCAGGCATCCATATGAGACAGAGAGATTAGCAAACTATACCGAGCCAGCAGCTACAACGAACCGAACATCAAGATAAGGACACCAGCCGTGGTCTGACGCACGTTCTACAAGATCGGGTGTGAAAGTCCGAGACTGAAGGGAAACGAGTAAGCTTTCTTTCGGTTTGACCTAGATACTGCCATTGCCTGTCTCCCAAGCTTCCATCCATTTTCTAGGGGGTCTGCTTTGATGTGGGTGGGTGGGTGTCTGTCGGTTTCAGTCTGACTATCACGAGTGGTTTGGTTGGGTACAGTATGGTAACTCAGCCGTCAGGACCAAGGTTCCCTTCGAACCTTCCATGCTCCAAAAACCTGCCCGTATCACTGTGCTTCAAAGGGGGTCACGGAGGTCGAGCATTTCTATGTGGGGGACTCTGGGTTATCAAGCACTCACCCTGTCCCATGAACAACGGGCAGGCTTGGAAATATTCATGGAGGACGACAACTCCGCTGTTGTTGATGTCTTTTGCATATCCTCGTCTACAAGTGGTTTCAGCGACTGCTGTTTCGCTCATGTGCACCTTAGTACCAGTAAGTCTATAAACAGATTCACGTATCAAATACAACATCTCCTCCAATAGGTAAATGGTCACTAGGGAAGTACAGGTTTGGCAAACCCCAGCCAAGTGAGAATCGGAATCATTCGGAATCCACAGAGTGGAGTGCACAGAAAAACCTCCAGAATCTCTAGATACAAAAATGTAGTCTAGGGTTGCCTTGAACTCCGAAGTGAAGCTTGTAAAAGCCGGCTCGAGGTTCTGTGGCAAGTCTTCCCAATCAGTTGGTGAGGTATGAGCAGCATGGCACATGGATCGCTCTTTGGCCGCCAACGCGTTAAGACTTGCAAGTGGAATCGGCGCATCATTGGCTGCTGAGCAACCACCCGCAGAGCCTTCGCCTCCCGACCTACAGTCTTCTTCGTAACTCTCATCGCTTGTGCTGCCGGAAAGAAGATACCTATAAACCTGAAGTGCAGGGCCAGAAGTGGGGTATTTGGCATGTATTTTAGTAATTCGTAGGAAGAGCACGTGGAGTAAGGAGGAAAGTGCTATACGTGGGAGCGCAAAGGGAAGCTGAAACTGCAAACTGAACCCTGAGCAAACTGCAGAAAAGGTCACGAAAAGTCTTACTGGGTCTCCAGGCTTCGAGTTGAAGTCACCACAAATGACCACCGGAATTTGATTCTTCTCCTTCTTCCCCTCAACGCGCGAACCATCCGCGTGAAAACCGCCTCCTCTTAACATAAAGTCAGCACTTAGCTGCGATGCCCCGTGGCAGTGGTGATAATAAAGGGCTTCTATATCCGATCTGAATCGTGACACTTCCTGCAGCAGGTACCGGGCCTGCGCCAGTTTCACATCAGGACAGTTGGGGTTCCTGCAGAGGTCACAAAGAACACAATGAGATGGCATGAACACAGTGGGGTGCCACGAATACAGTGACATGGCCCAAGCATAGAGTGGAGTGAGATGGCCCAAGTTTAGAGGTAGAGTGGTTTGGAGCGGGGTGCAAACAGGTGGATGGGTGCTCGATGGTCGATGGCCCGTCTAAATGCCATCACATCAAACATCGCACACTGCCACACTTGTTAAACAGCACAGGGCGGAACTGGTTGGAACATGCGTTGGGGTTTGGTGTGTGGGAGAGGGAGGGTGGGGGGATGGGGATGGGGAAACGGAGGGAGACAGGCACTGCATTGTACCAGTATATGTGGGACGAGACCACGATGACAATGCGACCTCCACCAGGTGCGCCCTGTGCAGAAGGACCCCCAGCTGTTTCAGAGGAGCTGGAGGAGCCAGGCGGGCTAATCTCTTCAAAGGCAGCAACAACAGCAACGCAGTCTCGCTTAAATCGAATCTGAGGATCCGACAAGTCAGGAGGCTGGTGATGCTGCTGGTGGTGATGATGGTGATCATGCTGATGATGCTCCTGCCCTTGCTGTGCCTCCTTCTCCTGCTGCTGCTGGTCTGGATGCTGCTCGTTATGACTGACGCCTTCTTGATGGTCAGGGTCGATCTTCTCATTGCACATGTGATGATCGTCCAACCAATGAATGTGATGACCCGAACCACGACGGTCCTCCTGCCCTTGCAGCTGCTCCTCCTGCTGCCGCTGGTCCAAGTGATGTTTTTCGTCCAATGAATGAATGTGATGACCCGAACCATGATAATGCTCCATGCGGGGGCTCTCAACCCGATGCTTGGCCTGCTGCTCATGGTGCTCCCCATCCTCCTTATAAGCAGGCCTTGTATAAGCACTGTCTGTTCCTTCATCTTCAGGGACGAGGTCGTTGAAGTTGATTACGCTGGAACAAATCACTCGAAACCTGAAACGCCATGAAGGGTGGGAAAACATTCGCCAAAGGTAAAAGTGGGAGGAGCAAGGGTGTGTGGTTGGAAACTTACAAGTGGTTGGCGTGGTGGCGAGAGGGTGGAGTTAAGGAAGGCAATCTCTGACCAGAGATTGCCAACAATAACACATGGCCACCCCAGCACGCACACAGTATGCCCTCTTGCACATGGCCATGCCTGCATGTATGTACCTTTCAGAGCGGTAGAAGATGCCGCTACCATCAGCATGTGGGCCTGGCCGCTTGGCATACACCACATGCCATCCCTCTAGAGCCATCGGCGTGTGAAGTAAATGCTTGTGCTCCATCTCCTGGAATTGCATCAGGTGGGTGGCAATGAAAGACAGGGAAAAAAAAAGGGGGGGGAAGGGTAAGGAATGTGAGTCAAAACATTTTTTTCAGGAGACTCACAATGTGAGGAATGTGCGTGTATCCTTACAATAAATTAGGTAAGGAGAATCATGGAGACGAAAGGGGTTGTAAGCACCGCCTCTTCTAGCTAGGCAAGTGACTGCAACAGGAGCCATATGTCACAATGGCACCGTGAATCCTTGTTCCTTTCAGCATCAAATGAATTCGAAACTGAATGAGTTTAAGAGCAAGAGCCCATGGATGAATGGTGTTTAAAAAGCCTATGAAATGGGTGGGGGGGGGGGGGGAATGAATATGGTAGGCTCACCTGAACGCAGATGAAATCAGCAGCGAAGGAGTTGAGGAGGGAGAGGCGGGCATGGATGCGGTAACTCTTTCTGATGGTTGGGACGAAGGTGGACGCGGGATTAAGGTGAAGGCTGGGCGACAGGGGAGTGGAAGGGTAAGGTGACTGGCTGGTGCAGATGAGTGAGAGATGGAGGAGTGACGAAAAGTGGACAGCATTAGGTAAGAGCGCAGCTGAGACTAGAGAGCTGTGAAAGTGGGACGGTTGTAGAGAAACATGGAAACAGGAAACAACTGGGAATAACCCGCCACATCAGGGGAAAAAATAATGTAATAAGCATGTGAAATATGAGGTGTACCTGTGAGAGAGGGGAGGAGCGGTGTACCTTAGAAAGATGGGAGTAGAGGTGCACCTTAGAGAGAGGGGAGGAGAGGCGGGAAACTTCTTGCGCGAGACAGCTGCAAGAATGATCAGGGCCGGGGCGGGTACAGCGAGGGTGGGTACAGAGAGAGTGGGCACAGAGAGAGTGGGCACAGAGAGAGTGGGTGTGGAGAGAGTGGGTGTGGAGAGAGTGGGTGTGGAGAGAGTGGGTACAGAGACGGGGAAAAGGTAAAGCATGCTCGGAGATAACACAAAAGCAGGGAATTATATGAGAAAGAAGAACCTTTAGCAATCTGTAAAAGATGCAGATGATTAGAATGCATGAGAGAAAGGCGAAAGATAATCTAACAAGCAAAAGACGGGTTGCTACTGGTATACTGTACACACAAGCCTGGGCGAGGACGTTGTATGAGACCACGCGGATGGCGAACCCTGGAGAACCAATGTAGGTTACGTGGGGAATGGGTTGAGAAACATCAGAAGTGAGGGCTGTAGTAAAAAAAAATGGGACCCCTGAACCTGGAAGTTGGAATAGGGCGAGAGTGGAGGACACGAGTGAAGCAGCCAGACTCCCAGAGATGTTTGAGTCGACTCAGAAAGCGACGGTTGAAATAGAAATAGAAAGAAGGAAGCGATACAGACATGAGGTTTCAAGGGGCGGGGATACGAACTGTACGGAAGAAGAGACCGTGAGCTGAGAAGTAAACGACACGAGACCCCAATGGGGCAACGGGACGGTCGAGTATAAAAGTCGTACCATCATGGTGCTGCCGCCCTGAAGTTGCCGTCCGTATTTTACGCTCAGCTTTCTCGTCTTGCTCCGTCAATGCTTCGTTAAGAGCTTCTTCGCTACAGCAGCTAACCTCCACAAAACTTGGTAGGACTGGAGCGGGCTCATCAATTGTGCTGCCCTCTGCCTTCTGTTTCAATGCTGACGCACCTCCTGACGCATCTCCTGCCGAATCCCCTGACACATGGCCTGACGTATCTCTTGACGCACCGACTGAGTCATCTCTTGACGAATTTGCTGACGTAACTGGTGACGTAACTGGTGACGTAACTGGTGAAGTAACTACAGAAGCATCTCCTGACCTACCTCCTGATGCATCTGCTGACACATTCGTTGACTTTGCTGGCTCACTTCTCGCTGCAGCCGAGTCTATCGGTAACGGAAGCGCACTACTGTGCAATGTAATTCCAACCTGGTTCTCTTCCTTTTGTTCCCTACCATCGTCACCACTCATTCTCCGACTCTCGCAAGCACCTGCGACATGAAACCTTCGACCATGCGCTCTGCTGCTTGAATGGAGGAGACCGTTTGGTTTGATGCAACTCATTGAATTCCCCAACCTTGAAAGCAGCAGAAGTCTAGATCCCCTAGACAAAGTGGAAATCCCTAAAGAAGCCATGGCGACGGTTGAGAGAGAAATCACTCTCGAGAAATCTGAACTCGGAAAGCTGGAGTCGCGGCATGAGTGGATGCCGGGACGGAGCTTTACATGCAAATAATCTGTGCAGTGACATTGAAATGAAAATGGTCATCAGCGGAACATAAGGCCACACATGCTGGTGCCATCCAAAATTTCAAATACATCGCGATAAGACTCTTCGTTGAGATTTTCCTACAATCACTTCCTTTCAAAGTACCGTATGAAAACAGATACAAACCGCGGTTCGTTTAGTCATCCATATGGTGCTCTCTAAAGTTTGTTTTTCAAGCGTCACATAGCTATTATGTTCATAATTACTTATCAAATCAAAGCTTGTTGCTGCCTCTATATCACGATAGCCATATAAGCTATTTGGGGTGCCGAATGGACAATAGGTCGTTATCGAATCACTTCACAAAGGGTCAATGTGTACAAGCCGTTTCTCCTTACCTTCCTGGCTTTGTTCTGTTTCTTTTCCAGTTCAGTCTCCTCCCCGCTCACTAGATCTGGTCGGTGAGGGTCACTTGCTGTTCTAGGTTGACTAGTATTGGTACCCTTGCAAGTCAATCAGGTGGCTAGTTTTTTATTAGCCTTATTAGCTCTCGCCGTTTCTTCGATTAGGTTGCGACGAGACTGCTTCACCCTCCAGTTTAAGGCGACAGTTCGAAGAACGACAGGCAGCTTTTGACTCACCTATCATGATCTCGCAGTTTTTCATCCTCTCTCCCCGCGGCGATTCCATAATCTTTCGAGATTACCGCTGCGATGTGCCGAAAACGAGCCCCGAGATCTTCTTTCGGAAATTCAGGTTCTGGAAAGGCGACAATGAAGCAGCCGAAGAAGCTCCCCCGATCTTCAACCTGGATGGAGTGAATTACCTCTACATTAAGTGCTCTGGCCTGCTATTCGTCGCCACGGCCCGCGGAAATGTTTCGCCGTCTTTCGTCCTGGAGCTCCTTCAGCGGATCGCTCGCGTTGCCAAGGACTACCTCGGTATTCTCAACGAGGAGTCTCTTCGGAAGAACTTCGTCCTCGTTTATGAGCTGCTCGACGAAATGATGGACTTTGGGTATCCGCAGAGCATGTCCACGGAGGCGCTTAAAGCGTTCGTTTTTAACGAATCAGTACCGATCATGGACTCGTCGCCTCTGCCGGGAGGGGTACCTGGGGGTGGAATGATCGTTCCTCCTGCGCTTGGGGGAGCTGCTGCTTCGCTGTTCATGACTGGCGGTCGGAATCGGGTCCCAGGAGCGGCTATGATGAGATCCGTGGTGGCTCCTGATACAGGCGTAAAGAAGCGGGAGGAGGTGTTTGTTGATGTGATCGAACGGCTGAGCGTGACTTTTAGTCCCAACGGATACATCCTGACGTGTGAGATTGACGGAACCATACAGATGAAGAGTTATCTGACCGCGAATCCTGAAGTTAGGATAGCTCTTAACGAGGACCTCGTTATAGGCCAGAGGAACGCTCCAGCGTCGCTGCTGTATGGAGGGGGAGGCGGGATGGGGGAGGATGGAAGCGGAGGATTCGGAATTGTTGTTCTGGATGACTGCAACTTTCATGAGAGCGTACGGTTGGATACCTTTGATGTGGACCGGACAATGACTCTCGTGCCACCAGACGGGGAGTTCTCAGTCATCAATTACCGCATGACGCATGAGTTCAAGCCTCCGTTCCGGGTGTATCCGGTTCTGGAGGAGATCACCCCTTTCAAGGTAGAGCTGTTCATAAAGTTAAAGGCAGAGTTTCCCGCCACAGCAACCGCCAACTCCATTGTCGTCCGTGTGCCGCTGCCCAAGAGCGTGATTAAAGTGAGCTGTGATTTAGACCCTGGAGCTGTGGGGCAGTCAACGGATTTCAAGGATGCGTCCAAGATTCTGGAGTGGACTATAAAGAAGATGCCCGGTGGTGGGAATGAGCATACATGCCGGGCCAAGATGACCCTGAATCAGGAGCGGGGCTCAGGGAACATGAAGAAGGAAACTGGTCCAATTAGCCTGTCGTTCAATATCCCCATGTACAACGCATCTAGACTCCAGGTAAGGTATTTGCAGGTGTTGAATAAGGGCAAGGCGTACAATCCATACCGCTGGGTGAGGTATGTCACCCATGCCAATTCATACGTGGTGCGTTTATAATGGATTGAAGGTCAGTGGATGAGATTGGTGGTGCAGCTTCCAACAAGGTTTTTGCTCCCTTCCTGAGCTTTTTAGTTCTTACAGTTCTAGCATTATTGTTTTTGATATTTAGTGTTCATACAGAAATTACATGTTGGCCCGGGTAAGTAGGTGCGTATGCTTCCGCGGGATCAGCCTGCTGACATGCTTTCCTGTTTACAGCCAATCAGACTGGTCAAGGCCTACAACATCCACGCCTCCGCCCATTCCCCGACCAGCGTCTGAAACGCTCCTCTTGAAAGTGACTTTCGCCAAAACGCACCACGCTATGTATCATTGCAGCATACCAAACCGTTCATTACCTTTCTAAAAACTCTGTGTTGTGATGGGAAAGGGAGATAAGCAGGGATCCACCCCCCAGCAGAGCACCATGCATACCTTTCTAGCCGACATGAGTTTGATTCGTCTGATTTCGTTCGGCCTGAGATTTTCTAGTGTGTAGGGGAAGTTTCTACGAGTTCCTGCTTCCAAGCTATTAGCTAGTAAGCTTCATTTTAGATGCAGTTGCTCGTGTGAGTCATGGTTTCCGGAGTCTCATCCTTGTCAGGCGTGAGTATTGATTGTCTTGCACGCAACGTCCGATTATTTGCTGGGCAAGCCGATCAGGCACCAGGATGAGCGATTAGTATCAGCAACGTTTTATGCACTCGGTCTAAAATCAATTCAGACCTTGTAGTTTTGAAGCAGATCAAACTCAGCTCACCGATCAAATATGGGCTGGCCAGGAGCTAGGCATCGATCGTCACAAGAGGAGCTTCTAAGCAGAGTATCTGAAATGACTAACGGGGAAGGCAACATGCTGGGGAATTCTGACTTTGAGCTTTCCGTCCCAGAGAACCTAAACACCATGTCAGCGTCGTTGGCTTCGCGGCTTGCTAAGGTTGTCAAAGAAGCTGCTCTCGAAGCCAAGCTGCACGAGGAACGACTCAAGCCACGGCCTAGCCGGGAAACCCACTGGCTCGAGATATTCCGGGACTATGTCTATCCCGGACAACTGATATTGCCAGGCAATAGGTAGAGTGCGATCAAACAATAAAGCTTATATCATGAATTCTCCAGATTCGATTGATGACGCATTCGGTCTTGCATGGCAGGTTCCATTGGTACTGGAGACTAATCGTCATCGTCATGGCACTTTACTCCTCTCTTATCACCCCATTCGAGTTCGCTTTTTTCCGACTGAAATTCCCTCCTCTGGGTCTACTAATCATGGACATTGTGTCAAATGTCATATTTCTGGCGGACATTTTCATCACGTTTAGAGTAGCCGTTAAGGATCATCGAACAGGCACTCTGATCGCTGACAGAAGGAGGATTGCAATAAGGTGCGTTAGTTCTGCTATTGACACTAATTTTCTATCAACGCCCTAATCACTGATGCAGAAATCTCGCAGGTACCTGCAGGCCTGGTTCACTCTTGACTTCCTCTCATGCATTCCATGGGAATACGCATACCAGGTAACATTATTTCCTGCTCGACAACTCTCGCGGAATTTTGGGATGAGAACCTCTTGGATTTTCACTTGAGAATGGAAGTGAAATGACGGTTCTTTTCTTGCTCTTTTCAGGCAAGTGGACACCTAGTGTTCGAGATTCTTTTGTGGCTTCGACTGATCCGTGCTCGGCACTTGAAAGAAATTGCTGACAGGCAAGAACACCAGCCCTTCATACCTTTCCTTCGATGGTTCTTTTCTTTTCTTTTTTGGATTTTCTTTCCATGATGATGACCTTTTTTTTTTTTTTTTTTTTTTGCAGGTTGGGGAAGGACACGCGGTACCACTACTTTCTGGTTCGCTGCACGGAGATGTTTCTCACAGAATTTTATGTGGTCCACAGTGCTGCATGCATTATGTACTTTCTCGCTCTCACCATGCCTGAAGATCAATCAGGATACACATGGATTGGAAGCCTTCAGCTTGGAGACCAGAGCTATGCTGACTTTCGAGAAATGAACATTTTCCAGCTGTATTGTGTGAGCCTCTATTGGGCTATGGTGACAATGGCGAGTCTCGGTGAGTCCGGGAGCGTTTTCTTGTGCCATCAGAATTCTTCATGTCTCTTTTATCGAATTTTGTGGAAAGATAACCCTTACCAATGCTCCCATTTTCAGGTTATGGCGATGTTCATCCTGTCAATCCTCGAGAGATGATTTTCACCATTGCCTTCGTGGTCTGGGACATGTTGTTCACGGCATACCTTATTGCCAACTTCACAGCGCTGGTTGTCAGATATCAGTCAAGATCAGAAATCTTGCGTGAACGACTATCAAATGTTACGAGATATGCCAACAGGTGCTGCTATAGACTCTGTCGCCATCAGTTTGTGCCTGCAGTGTTCGAATCCTGCTACCGTAAGTCTGATGCCCCTTACCTTTCAACCTTTCATGTGTGCCGCCATCAGAAAGCAGATTCCTGCTGGAATGAAGGAGCAGTTGCTATCTCACGTTGTGCTGAAGCAAGAGGCGTTGGAGGAGGACAACAAGCTGGTCAACGAGTTTCCCATCTCCATCCGTGATGGGGTCGCAATGTCCCTGCATGGGAAAGTGCTCGCAGATGCATATCTGTTTCAGGGCTGCTCAAAGGCGTTCATTCAGTTCCTGGTAGGTTGTCTTGACTTGCCACACTTTCCAGTATTGTCATTTTGTTAATCGAGGATGCTTGAAACTTTGTTGTTTAGTTGTCCACTTCATTGCACAATCCACTTGCATTCCGTGATTCATACTCTTCATGCTTGTTGCAGGTTTCACGACTGCGAGTGGAGTATTTTCTTCCTGGGGAGGTGGTGGTGAGTCGGCATGACAACAACCATCAGCTCTATCTGCTCGTGCAAGGAGAAGTGGTGAGATGAACGCACTTGTTGTTCGCCCTACCTTTTTCCCACCCTAGAGTGTACTACCAGATTCAACATCCTTGTGCTGTTGAATAACCCTTCCACCTGTTTCTCTTCTTCACGCCTCTCCGCTTTCACATCTCCTTCCGTTATTGTATGCAACACGTAGGAAGAAGTCCATTTCAGCAGGAATGGAGCTCGAGTGGCCACGGTGTGGAGTCCAGGGGAGATGTTTGGGGAGGCGGGCTTGCTCGCCAGCAAGTTCTCCCCCTTCACTGCTCACGTCAAGTCTTTCTGCAAGGTGCTGAGGATCGATGGCCAGGTCTTTTCAGAGGCCACTGCGTTTCATCAGGAGGATGGAGAGAGGATTATTAGCAATTATTTGCAGGTGAGTCACCACAAGAGAATACTTTGATTTTCCTTGATTACTATGACAATGGTCCATGCATTGCTTCGTAGCTTTGGTTCATGGCGTGGCGTTGATCCATGAAACTGGTTCAGGACAATAAATCAGTCACGTCACTGTGTTGTGGTTCCTGAAAGCATATTTTAATAGGCCACACTTATTCCATCCTTCCCATCTCGTCTCCACCCTCCAACCAACCTCCCTCTCCCTCCACTCCCCACCCCTACCTTCGGTCATTGCAGAAATTTGGGCAATCTGAATCTGAACCGCTAGACTTTGGTCAGCCCAGGGCTCGTCGCCTCACAGACACGGCAGAGGAAGTGCGCCGAGCCGTGACTCAGCGGCAGGCACAGCAGACACTGAGCGCCATACAGCAAGCAGCCCGGGGGGACTTGGATCACCTCAAGATGCTGCGAAAGCTTGGAGCAGACTTTTCGAAAGGGGACTTTGACGGCCGGACTGCACTGCACCTGGCCGCCTCCAGGGGCTTTCCGGACATTTGCAGTTTCATTCTGCGAGAGGGAGGTTCTGCCAACAGGAAAGGTGAGCACAATGTTTGATTTGAAGTCGAGGAATCGTTAGCACCAGACCCTGACTGTGCATGGGATATGGTACAGCTCCTTTCAAAGCTCCTTCATTGTCACATTGTCCTTTTCTTTGGAAACCTCTGGAGTAATCTTTACTGCTGGAAGCCCTGCGAGCAGGCTACATGCAGACAGCCGAGGTTGTGCATTAACTTCCAAAGGCTTAGGGAAACCTTCATCAGTGTCTTCTTCAAGGGCTCAGGGAAGAGCCCCATCAAACTTATCCCTCCCTTATCCCCTCAGACCGCTTTGGTGTGACACCTCTACTGGAAGCCCTTCGAGCAGGCCACATGCAGACAGCCGAGGTGCTGCGGGAGCACGGCGCCCAAGTCCTCCTGGACGACCCAGCAAGCGAGCTGTGCCACGCGGTGAAGCGCGGTATGGTGGAGTACCTCGAGCGCCTGCTCTCCTTCGGCCTGGACCCCAATGAGGCGGACCACGACCTGCGCACGCCCCTGCACGTGGCAGCAGCAGAGGGGTCCGTTGTGCTCGTGCGGCTGCTGCTGGAGCATGGGGCGGATGCATGGGCGCGGGACCGGTTGGGTCACCTGCCGGTGGATGAGGCGTGCCGGAATGGGGCGAGGCCGGTGATTGCACTGCTCAAGGATGGCATGCGCGTGAAGCTGCCGCCGCTGGCAAGTCGACCACCAGGTATATTCTTGGAAGTGTTAGGAGCGAAAAAAGGCATTTTGCTTTGTCTAGGGTGCATCGAATCTGATGGTGTTTTTCAATCCGTGTGATGCGTTACCCATCCTGACGTCTGTTTGCCGCTGAGTGCATGCCATTCCTATCCTTCATCTGTTCAGGTTCTAATGGAATCTCTTGCTCTGTTCCTCCTCCAGCTGGACGAGCCTCTCTCACTCGTGGAGGCTCGCAGCGCCGTCGCCACACCCACCACCAGCCCTCATCTTCCATCGCAGGAGCCCCCGCCGCCACTACCAACACTGCCACCACCACTACTGGCACAAGTAACACTTCAACCAGCAACACTGGCAGCACTCCCCGCCACTCCCGGCCCAGCAGGCAACGCTCCCAAAGCGTCGACACCTATTCCGACCAAATCGAATCTGCCCCTGACAGCAGCAGCTCGGGAGCTGCGTCCCCCTCCACCTGCCTGCCCTCCGACCCCTTACTCCAGCAGCGCGTGATGCACCTGCGCCGCCGCCCCACCAGTTCCGTGCACATCCCCACTGACCTCCTGGCCGACCTTCCTGCTTCGGTTTTCGATGAGTACCTCTCAGAGCACCAGACTGCATCTAATCAGCCGCTCTTCACCCCTCCTGCGTCACCCCTTGCGCATCTGCTCCTGCCCAAGCTCCATGCTGCTGGTTCTTTGACCCCGCCACCCTCGTTTGATGGCGGCTCTGAGTTGCAGCCTCGCTCGTCCTCAGCGACCTTCCCACTCTCTGAACCTTTACTCCCACCTATTCCACATCCACACACCACACACACTGCACATGCCACCACGCATGCCGAACACACCGTGCACACAGCACCATACCGCTCTGCCTCTGCTGCTCTCCCCCCTGCTCCACCTGCCCCTGGCGTATCCTCTGCTCCCCGTGCACAACAGCGGCCCACGCCCCTCACCATCGACCCTCTAGACAGAAGCATGAGTCGCTCCTCCACAGCCCCGCATTCATCACTAGACGAAGTCCGCACCCAACTGATACCAGCCTCACCAGAACCCTCCACTCCCTATGCGACCAGCCAGCCCCTGTCAGGACCCCTGTTGAGAGTGGGAGAACCGATCACTCCCTACCCTCATCGCAACTACATGCCTGCAGGATCGTTCTCAGGATCTTTCAGAGCCTTGCCTCCGCCCCCAACCCCATCTGTGGCTGTGGCCAACCGCCGTGTCACAGTCTTCCCATGCCGACCATGGGACACTGGCCCAGCTGGCAATCCACCTGGGGATTCTCCTGGGGAAGATGAACTTAGCGAGGGAGCTCATGGAAGGCAACCACGTGACTGTTTGCCTGATCAGGCTGTGCATTCATCAGGGGATTCTGCATCGCCTGAACCTGGGAGCGAAGGAGGTGTTGGGAGCCGGGCTGGAGAAGAGAAGAGATTCATGGGGCGACCATATGGGAAGGTGGTGTTGGTACCCCTCTTTATGGTCACCCTGAAAGAGCAGCTGAGCACGCTGTTAGGATTCCCTGTGAGAATCCTTGTGAATAAGGATGGTGGGGAGATCACTGACACAGATACTATTTGGGATGGAGATGTCATTTTTGCTCCACCATCTGAACCTGCTCTATCTGGTAAGTTACATGTGCATGCACTAAATGTAGATGCACATGCACGTGCTGCATGCATGCTCAGTCAAGCTGTACTAATTCTACACAATCATACGAACCAGTTCTGTTTAGAGGTTTTCTCTCACTGTGGTTTTGCTTTGCTGCGCCTCTCTGCTCGTCTGTGGCAGATCCCCTTGCATGCCAATCCTGCAGATGTCGAAAAGTACCAGCACCAGGTGATTCCAATCGGTAGTGTGTATCATCCATGTGGTACTTGCGCCTGCTAGCAAATGCAATGCTAGCGTATGGCACGAACTTGCTTACATGTAACTTGTATATTGAAGTTCCAGTGTGCACCTAGTTCTACTCTCGAAATGGAAAATCAGGTGTACATGCATGGAGTAAGGATCTGTCACTAAACTTCAAGTTTTCCGCACATCCCTCCAGCACTCCAAGCACTAAACTTGTTAGCACAGCACAGCACAACACAGCACAGCAGCCAGTATTTTGTTTGCACCCATAACTTTAGATGGACCTGGCCTGAGCCTTGCTCAAAACAGCTCATTTACGTGTATGTACACCCAATTTCCAACGTTACATGAAAGAGCATACAACATACTGATGGTAAGGTCTCCACTATTGATGCACCCACGGAAGGGGAAAGACACTACCGCTCCAGCAGTCATGTGCCCAAACTGCACTTATTGCACTCCCTTCACTGTAAACCCCACAACAAAGCTTGAGAACGGTGTTGCTTGCACGGGTGAAGTGGAGTGAGAAAAGAAAGCACCAGGAGGAGCAACAGCAAGTCCACACCAGCTTAACCCCATACCCCCCCACCATCCAGCACAGCCCACCTTCGCCACTACCCAACCTCAAAACGCTCCGAGCAGCCCCAACACACCCCAGCCTTCGTCCCAGCCCGCGCTCGGCTTTTCCCCACACCGCACGCCTACAAAACCACTCCTGCTGAATCCCTCCTCCCCTGCACCCAACCTCCCAGCACACTCAGGCGGCACAGAATCGCGGAAACTAGCCTCGGAAGAGATCCCCCCTGCAGCCAATCGCCTCTCCTCTGCCACTCCTCCGCAAACTGGGAGCCTTCCACACGTCTGCAGATTGTTTAGATTCTCAACAACCGTCAAGTCACCTTCCCGTGCTGCTGCTTTAAGCGGGTCTGCTCCCATCCGACTGCCCCTCGTCGCCGTATCTGCTGCAGGTACGTTCGCCAGGTTCGCCATCGGAACCCGAAGCTGCGAGGGAGCATCGGAACCGGCAGGACTTGCAGAAGCAGCTGCTGCGTTCGCGTGTGATGATGTTAACAATGCACCTGTCTCACCCTCCCTTAATCCCCCTGTATTCTCCTTCGAATCATAAGCTGCCACCACCGCCGTAGCTTTCGCAGCCGAACGATCCACCGTCCTTTCCTCCGCCTCACGCAACAGACGCGCGCAGTGCGCGCTGCCCACCCGCTCCGCGTAATCCCGCGGGTTCCGCCCTTCCGCGTCCGCCGCCCCGCACAGCGCGCCGTGGCCCAGCAGGAGCTGCACCATCTCAGGATTCACCTGCTCCGCCGCCAGATGGAGCGGCGTTACCAGCCGTTGATCTTCCGCGTTCACCGACGCGCCGCGGTTGATCATCACGCGGGCAAGAGAAACATTTCCCGACGCTGCGGCGTAGTGAAGGACCGTTCGGCCGTACTTATCACCGGCTTTTAAGGAGCGCGGAGGAGTGCTTATAAGGAGGATCTTCGCGATGTCTTCGAGGCCCACAGCGACCGCCCAGTGCAGAGGGGTGCGATCAATCTTGTCGCGCGCCGTCACGCGCGCGCCGCGGTCGATGAATCTACGGACGGCGAGGATTCGACCGGAAAGGACGGCGGCGTGAAGCTCGGTGGCGTACGGACTGGCTGATAAGCCCATCGTATCTAACCTCTTGCTGGGCTTCAGGAGCGCGGATCGAGAATCTGACTATAAAGGAAGACGAGAACGACCAAGAAAACGATGCTAGCGTTTTTCACGGCGCGGAGGGAAGAAGAAGTTTTTAAGGAGGAATCTGGAAGAAATATACAGCTCCGTCGAAATCTAGAGAGGCAAGTCTAGCGAATTTCAAACAGGCAGTGGTATGTATGTTGCTTTTTGTGCTGTCAACAAGTTAGCGACTCTCAGGAAGCAGTGTTCGTGACTCTCAAGTTGGGTCAATTATTGGATGTGATGTGTGCCCAGCAAGCAAAGGAAAGCAATAGGAAGGAATCCTCTCCAACACGCAAATGACGCATAGCAAACGTGTAGAACAATGGAGGGGAGTGTGTGCAATGGGAACAGTGGAGTTCTGGATTGCGTGAAGAAGAGGAGCTTGTTAGGGCGTGCTAAATCTCAAACTCCAAAACTTCGGCCACAAACCGTCGGGCCGTATCTGCGAAGGTAACCAGCTTGCGACAGTCGTAAGTCAGGTGGTGACCGTCGCAAATTTCGTTAAATTTTTACGAATTTGATGGCTGTTTAAGACCCGCGTCCCAAATTGCGGGCCGCGAGGGTCAAGTGTTTAAAACTTGACGAAGTTGAGTGTCCAAGCTTTTGAAAGTCACGCACTTGCAATTTGGGACTTTCGAAGACAGATTCACTCACCAGGGGGAAAACCGAGGGTTGGCTGGGTCTCGCGAAAAAAACGAACCTAGACGAAATCGGAAACTCTCGTCAAAGCCCCACACCAGAAAAACTCCCTCTGGTCAACTTATAAAAGCATGAACAATTTGGGCCGCCGGCTTTAAAAAGTCGACACGAAAACGACGCCGAGTCGACTCCAAAACGGCCAAGTATTCGACACAGTGTGCGACAAACGCCTGTGACGTCGCACGGTATCGCCCAGTGACAGAATTTGTTTAGGGTTAAATGAGGAATATCGCCGTCAAAAGTGCGACCCCGTCGCACATACTAAACTACTGTAGTAACTGCAAATTTAACAACTTTTCCGAACCAGCCTGCAATCCGGCCACCAAAGTATTGCCAAAACTGTAAATTTTGGCTGTTAAAGAGTCGACTCTGATTCGGCCACCTCGTCGCTGTTCGCGAAAAATATGACGACCATTTGGTCGTCGAAAATTCGGCCGCACCCTATTTTCGGAATTGTGTAGCGATTTAACACGCCCTTAGTTTTGGTTTGGTTTGGGAAGAAAATTCAGCTGTGGAGAGAGGGAGTCGGGGGAAAGGGAGGAGCCGAGGCGGATGTGGAGAGCAGAGGGGCGGTGGATGGACAAACACGAGAGACGCGTTTCGGCGCGTTTCGCAGGAACGGACGGCTTCGATTGAAGCCTTCGGTGTGCTGGATGTGGGTGAGGGTCATAAATATTCGCGACCGCGCAAATTATTGAGGGTGGGGAAAACTGTGGGTGCAATAATGCGCGGCCACGGAGCGAAAACTTTTTCCTTGGTAAGGGCAGGTGGACCGCGAAGGCCGCTTGCTCTGCTTGAGATGCGGCTGGTTGCCGAAGCGCTCATGAGTCTGTCTGACGCCACCTGCGGCCAGACCACCACCACCCTTGTGGCGCAATTTCGTGTTGCTTAGCAAAGCGAGTCTCGTAGCGCCTTCGACTTGTTCCAAGTCTGACAAACAGTCGGTAACAAGGGAAAGGTCAATTACACCACGACGAATGGCTCCATCACATGCACTGGTCCCTAATGACGCAAGCAGGAAGTCATGTGACGTGGACAGTTGAAATCGCTATGGTGCGGTCCGGTCACCCAGGTAGTGCATTTCGCCAGTCGTAATGCTATAAATATGTATGGATAATGTTTCCGCTTGTCTTTTGTAGCACAAATCGTTACCCAAACGGGCGAATCTCGGTCTCCAGGCTCTGACATCGTCAATGCTGATCCGATCTGCTCGTTGCAAAACGCTAAACCTCGCTATACCCTGTCAGACCCTGGTAAAACCCTTCGCCCTGATTGTTCAATGCATCTCCCACCCAGCCCCAACCGAGTCTTTCTGAGGCACATTTCACGGGTTTATGGTCTGGGGGTTCCACTGCCGCCTCACAAAAACACCCAGACATCGACAGGAAATATTTAGTTTTGCCGAGCTTCGCAATTTGCGCCTCGGCTCCTCCTCGGTTGTTCCTCGGCTATTTGGCGAGGCGCTATCACCCATAGTCTCGTCTTGCTTCTGCTGTAGTCGCAGCGCGTTACCCCTCGATCTTGTAGACCTTATGGAGCAACCAGAGACGAAAGCCGAGGCTGTTCCTATGGACACGTCGGCTCCCGGAAATCAAGGGAATCCTGCTTCTCAACCCACTAACCCTCCGTCAGGATCGACGGCCGCCGCTGCAGCTGCTCCCGCAAAACCCGCCGCAGAAGGCGCTGCGACACCCGGTACCGCAGCTACATCTGCTCCCGCAGCTGTCCAAGTAGTGCCGCCTAAGGGCTACGTCCCATATGTTCTTAAATACACGCTTAACGGCCACAAGAAAGCTATTTCCAGCGTCAAGTTTTCGCCGGACGGAAAATGGTTAGCCAGCTCATCGGCCGACAAAACCGTCAGGATCTGGCACGCAGCTGACGGCCGGCCGTCAGACCCGCCGCTCGTGGCGCATACGGAGGGAATAAGCGACATCGCATGGTCTTCCGATTCACGTTACATCTGTTCCGCGTCGGACGATCATACGCTTCGCATATGGGACGTTACGGGAGGGCAGGCGGCTTCTAGCGGGGATGCTAATAGCGGAGCCGCTCCGACCACGCGACCGTGCGTGCAGATCCTAAAGGGGCATACTAACTACGTTTTTTGTTGTAACTTCAACCCGCAATCCAACCTCATAGTTTCCGGCGCGTTTGACGAGACGGTTCGGCTGTGGGACGTGAAAACGGGCAAGTGCGTGAAAGTTTTGCCTGCCCACTCGGACCCTGTAACGGCGGTTCATTTCAACCGCGACGGGTCGCTGGTGGTGTCGAGCTCGTACGACGGGCTTTGTCGTATCTGGGACACGCAGACGGGGCACTGCCTGAAAACCCTAATTGACGACGACAACCCTCCCGTGTCGTTCGTGAAATTCTCGCCCAACGGAAAGTTCATTCTCGCCGGCACACTCGATAACACTCTGGTGAGACTTCGCGCCGTCCCCCCCCCTCTTTCGCTTCGTCCCCCCATACCCCATCCGCCGTCCGCTTCTTTCGCCCATCCCTCTCCCCCCCCCTTCCCCTTCATTGTCCAGTCATGTTTTCCAACTCTGCACATATTCCTCTCCGCCTCCATCCTCCCCACCTCTCCCCATCCTTCCCCCTTCCTCCCCCTTACTCCTTTCCTCCTTCCGCCCTTTTTTCCTTCTCCCTTCCGCTCTCCTTGTGCCAGCGTCTGTGGAACTACGCAACTGGCAAGTGTCTCAAGACCTACACAGGCCACGTGAACAAGAAATACTGCATCTTCTCAACCTTCCCTCCCCTACCCCTTCCCGCTCCCCCTCTCCCGCTTCCCCTTTTCCTTTTTTCCCCCCTTCCGATTAACCAGCGTTTGTGGAATTATGCGACAGGCAAGTGTCTAAAGACCTACACAGGGCATGTGAACAAGAAATACTGCATCTTTTCAACCTTCTCGGTAACCAACGGGAAATACATAGTGAGTGGGTCAGAGGACAATAGCGTGTATCTGTGGGACCTACAAGCGCGTACAGTGGTGCAGAAGCTTTCAGGCCACACTGATATTGTTCTCACTGTGGCCTGTCATCCTAGCGAGAATATGATCGCATCTGGAGGGTTGGATCAAGATCGGACGGTCAGGATTTGGGTGCAGGAGAGCGCTGGGCCCGCGGCAGGAGGGAAAGGGTGAGGAGTGGGGATCGGTGGAGATGGGTTGAGGGAAGTGGTTGATTGGGTGGTTGTGGGTCTGGTTTTGGGGTACGGATGTGATTTGCTATGGTGCGGGATCAGGATGAAGGATGTTCGTAATTGTGAAAGTGAAATTGGAATTTTGAACGATTGTAGTTACATACACACACAGAGAGTGCGGGTTGAGTTTTACGGTACATGTTGGTTGGTTAGTGGGTTGACCCGGATATAAAACCCTAGGGTACAGTATATACCTGGTAGTAGGATAGACTGGGTTAGCATGAGACAGCAGGAAACATTGTGGTAGTGTGCATCACGTGTGACCCTCATTTTGGCACGTGGAAATGCTAACCTAACAGGATTGATTTATTAACCAAGTCATGTCCACTGTACTAGCTTCACCTCCCTTGTGATGGATCACCTTTCATTAATTCAATTCATCCCTCCTCTGATGCTGAGGAACCTCTCATCTGCTTCCTACCGGTACATGCCAGCACAACTCACTGCCAATACCCGGCACAAACCGAAGCGGATGCGCGCTAGCTCATGCAGGAACCCGAGGGCATTTTTCAAACCCAGTAATGTCCTCGTGTCCTCATGTACTCGTGCCCTCGTGTCCTCATGTCTGCATCGTACATTACCTCATCTGACTTGCCAATCAACCCTGCAATGGGTCAGCTCATAACTACCTCCTCACACTACAACTCAGCTCCTTACCAGCAAGATCCTTATCACAGTTCTAACCAGCTGCTTATCAGATTCTCTGGTCACGGTGCTCCTACCCCTCCTCCTCCTCAAACCCTTCCTCCATCTCAGCCGTGGCAGCAATCTCTGCTTCACCCCGCTCTTCCCTCAGAATCCTCGAAGTGATGGCTGGCTATCCGGTCGAAGTTATGCAGACCCACTGCCCGAACTTGGGAGAATAGGCCAGCTCTTGCAGGGCTGCACAAGTTCATCTCATCTACCGTTTCTCTAAGCACCCTTTCACCCCCCACCCCACAAACCCTACCTGTCTTCCTCTTCCTCAAACCCCTCCTCCATCTCAGCCGTGGCAGCAATCTCTGCTTCACCCCGCTCCTCCCTCAGTATCCTCGGAGTAATCGCTATCCTATCAAAGTTATGCAACACCCACTGCCCGAACCCGGGGGAATAAGCCAGCTCCTGCAGGGCCGCGTGGGTGCACTCATGGGAGATGGCTGCTGCCTGTGCCGGGGTGAGGTGGCGGCGGTGGGGTGTGCGGTGGAATGAGGAGGGGCAAACCGCGCGGGCGAGAGGGGAGGCGGGTAGAGGAGTGCGAGGTGTGCCTGTGAGGAGAGGGGAGGACACCAGAGGAGAGAAGGGGAAAGGAGCAGGGAAAAGCAAACAGATGAGAATCAACCAGGATTTTATGTCTTGACAGGCTGCAGGGCAGAGTGGGTGCACTGGTGTGAGATGGCTGCTTCCTGTGCCGGGGTGAGGTGGCGGCGGCGGGGCGTGCGGTGAAAGGAAGAGGGGCACACCGCACGGGCGTGCGGTGAAAGGAAGAGGGGCGCACCGCACGGGCGCACCGCACGGGCATACCGCACGGGCACACCGCACGGGCGAGACGGGAGGAGGGGAGGGGGGTGCGAGGTGTGCCTGTGGGGAGGAAGGGAGAGGAGGGAGAGGAGAGGACACGAGAGGAGAGAAGAGCAAGAGGAAGCGCGTGAGAGGGAAGAGGGTCAACTGGGAGAAGAGGAGAAGAGGGAGTCAGGGAGAAGAGGGAGTCAGGGAGAAGAGGGAGTCAGGGAGAAGAGGGACCTGGTGGTCGTACCTGGTGGCCTTTTTGTTCCCTATGTTTCGACCAAGAGACACACACAACATTGGGAACAAAAAGGACGTACCTGGTGGCCCCTGGAGGGCGTCTCCATGTGCACATAGGGCGGCCCATCAACCGCCCTCGCGTGTGTCACATGCCCCTGAGGGACCCATCAAATCGCACACAGGACGTTCCCGGTGGCCCCTGGAAAGGCGTTTCCATGCGCGTATAAGGCGACCCATCAGCCCCCCTCGCGGGTGTCACATACCCCTGCCCTCCCCCCACACTTCCCAATTTTGAGACGTCTCATAATGACATACCCGGTGGCCCCTGGAAAGGCGTCCCCATGCGCGTATAAGGCGACCCATCAACCGCCCTCGAGGGGGTCACATACCCCTGCCCTCCCCCTACTGCTCCCATCGGGCCCTGAGGGGGAGTGCCGAATTGCTGGGGGGGAGAGAACGCACCCCCCATATCTCCTTCCTGCTCTGCTGCTTGCTCTCCTTTCCGAACACAAGCACGGACCAGGAAGGAGGTGGTGGGGGTTGCAGAGGGGGTGCAGGTGGGGGAGAGGAGGGCGAGTGCGCGTGGGGAGAGAAGGTGCAGGAGGAGGGTGGCGGAGAGAGAGAGGAGGAGGAGAGACGTGGCAATGATTGCATCCGCTGAACTCTGCGGGGGTGCGAGTCGGACGAAGAGGGGGAACGGGAGAAGGTGAGGGAAGGGAATGGGGGTAGGAGGGTGGGGTTTAGGAATGAGACTGGAGAACGGAGGGTGGGGCTGTGGAACGAGTGTGGAGGAGCACAGGGGTGCAGAAACGATAACATAAGATGATAGCAGCGTTGCCACTGCTAGGAGAGAGTAGGTGACAGTGGGTGACAGTGGGTGACAATGGGTGACAGTAGGTGACAGTGGGTGACAGTAGGTGACAGTGGGTGACAGTAGGTGACAGTGGGTGACAGTAGGTGACAGTGGGTGACAGTAGGTGACAGTGGGTGACAGTAGGTGACAGTGGGTGACAGTAGGTGACAGTGGGTGACAGTAGGTGACAGTTGATGACAGTAGGTGACAGTTGGTGACAGTGGGTTACAGTGGGTGCCTTATCCAACCCCACAGGTACTACAGCAAGTATATTGCATATCTTGCCATGTACCATGACGAGCAAAGTGCATTTATCCAAGGTTCGCAACGTACCATTATAAGCAGAGTAGCTGCAATTATTCGGAGCCCCCACTTAACGAAGGACACTGTAGGGGGGTCCAGCTCGCCTGTGGGCGAGAGGATGAATTTCCGCACCACCCAGAAGCCCAGCGCTGCTCCTATAAGCACCACCAGTACAAGCACAAACACCACCACCTGAGGAATGGTTGGGGAAACACATGATGTAAAGAGGGATGGCAGAGAGCATAAGGTGAAACGGATTGGGCTTATCATGCATCACAAAAACGAAAACGGCATGGTTGACCAGGACAGAAACGGGCAGTGAGAAGAATGATTACCAAGAATCTGACATCATACACAGGGGAGAAGTGGCATCATTACAAGGGAATTGATGTAATCACAAGAGGGATGGCATGGTTACCGGAGAGATGACGTCATCACCCAGACCAAGAGGCTCCATGACAGTCTTGACGGCCCCTGTGACGTACGTTATGATCACCCCTATGAACCCCATCTGGTTGGGATGGTGGGGAGGAGAAGTGCGAAAGTGCATCAAAGGTGCATCATAGGTGCATCTAAAAGTGCATCAAAGGTGCATCTGAAAGTGCATGTGCTACGGCTGCATGCATAACAGTCTGGATGGCCCCTGTGACGTATGCTTAAAGAGTTGAGTCGACTAAAAAATCCTATGTTACTCAGACATGCATAGCCTCTTACTCATTCCGTAGACAGTGCACATGCCATGCAAGAAAAGGTACAAGCATAAGGAGCAAGCCACTATTTGAGTGCACTCAAACAAACATGCATGCCTGCCACCCCGTACGTACAAGGGAGCCATATAGGAGGATCTGAAGGCTGCTCTTGCGACCCAGGGGAAGCAACCGCATGACCTGAAGGGACGGGTGGTGGTATGGGGAATGGCATGGGTGGTGGCATGGGTGGTGGCATGATTAGTTCGCGATGGCAAACGATTGGGGGGTTTAGACAGAAACTTGTATGGGAGAGACATCTGGAACCGAACAAGCGAACATCATCATTCACTGCACACACCTGGTAGAGAATGACGATGACCACGAGAAGCACGCCCAGCGTCATGCCCCCTCCGTAGTAAAACGCTACCATAGAGCTCAGATGACCCGCCAGCAGCATGAGCAGGAACCCCAGGACAAAGAACACCGCCCGGTGAGGCTCCAAGTCTGATTAAACACAGAGAGGAGAGGGAAGTGAGGAAACTTAAATAAAAGAAGTTACAACACAACTGTGAGGCCGTTAGAGAATAGGAACCAAAAAAAAAAAAAAGAGGAGTCGGTGGCGGGCATACGATGACGGAGAGTTGAGTTGAATTGGCGGTTTCGATACCTTCCTCCCTCTCACCTTCGTCTACTTTAATGCTGACGTCATGGTCCCCAATGACCCCGCCCTCTCGTTTCACATCAATGAACGCGCCCTCGAAAGGTGACCGCAGCACCACCCACCGCCCCTTTCTGTCCACTGCTCGCCACGCCCCCCTTGGGCACTCCCCCAGGGGTTGCGAGGCATTCCTGGGGTGATGCAGAGGAGGGGAGCATCGGGAACGAGACGCAATTAGCACGGAGAAAAGGGGATCCTAGCACAAACGACCCACCCACATGCCCGCCCACCGCCCCTTTCTGTCCACTGCTCGCCACGCACCCCGCTGACCCTCACTCGCTCACCAGTGCACGCAGAACTCAAACTTGGGGCCGCTGGCAAAAGCGCCACGTGGCATGATCCCTGCAGGAATGGTGGCCGTGACTCTGAGCACGTGGAAGCCACGAGACACGCCCCTCAGGCGTGGCCGAGCCGGGAGGCGCGTGCGAGCGATGCAGACGGAAGCAGTGCCGTCCACTGATGGTACTGGGTCTGAAACATCCACACTGTTCACGCCCAGATGGAGCTCTGAAAAGGGGTTGGGTGGAGGAGGGGAGGGAAGCAAGGTGTGCTGTGAAGGTGGGGGCACGGCACCGTCCTCTGATGCTACTGGGTGTGAACCCTCCACGCTGTTGACGCCCAGATGAAGCTCTGATGAAAGTTGGGTGGGGAAAAGAGATGAATGTGTGGTGAGCTGTGAAGGTGTTACGAGATACGTCGCCTGCTGCTAGTGGGTCTGAAACCTCCACACTCTATAATATGCCAGCTTTTGAGTCGAATCACTCAGAGAATGAGTTTCAAGAGGTTTCAGTCGACACACCTCGTGGAGTATAGCCGTTGGAGGCTCCTCGTTCCGTGTGGAAATCGCTGAACGCGTAGCTGCCGCCTGTGGGATTCTCGAATGCACTGACTGGCGAAGTTCCCGAGGCCAGGAGCGCCAGCAGGAAAACAGAACACGCCATCCCGATATAACGAAGCTTAACCGACGTGCAACGGATACTGACGCGGATTCTACGAATTTCGAGAGCCATGAGCGATGGCCGGGCACAGCAACCCTGGTCTAGAGTTAGCACACAGTTAATAGCTACCTCGTTAATAGTCCAGTCCTTGTCAGTCAAGGACACCCTTAGCTACGATTTGAGTTCAACCGTTTTAGAGTGACTGCTTAGAGGCGGACTTCTGGTCTACTGCAATCGGGTAGCGCCTAACTATTAACCTAAATTTCTTGACAATGAGGCTGATCAGGCAAGTTCCGGTCCCTCTTGGTCCTCAACTTAGTCGTCAGCTGACTTATTAGTCTAACAAGTTCCGGCCTCCCTTAGTTGTTCAGGCACGTTGGTGACTCTATGACGCACCTTCCAGGGCACAGAAGACGAGAATGCTCTGATATCCATCATAGTATGCTCACTAACACTCAGATTAATCGGAACAGAACACTCCGAAACTCAGATTAATCGGAACACTCATCACCTGCAGCTTTCGTCCTCGACAACCAGCGGAAAACATGCAGGAATTTCAGGAGCCAATTGCTATCGAATATATTCGCACGCGCGTCGCGACCGAGGTCAACGTCGCAACTATCACCAGCCTAATTGCCAATCCTGAGCGTACAACTAAGGACGAATCGCGATAGCGACCTGATCAGAAAAGCTCGGAAAAGCTGATCAGGGAGATTCATAAACCTGAAGGCCAATTCCATGCGAGGGAGGGAGTTTTGGCGGGAAACGCCTCGAATCAGACGGAAAGATGGAGCGAGGCGACTCGCTTCTAGTTGATCCGCTAAGAACATTGAAATGGATATTCTTCAAACAAGGAACCGACGTTAATGCTTAAAACTATTATTCCCAGATCCATACGGCATATCCCTCCCCACATGTAATCAAGTTCCACTTCCTCGACCAGGAATCACTTGTTCTATCACTCCCTATCCCTCCACCCTCACTCACATGACAACAATCACCTGACTTCAAAGCCCCTTCTATTTCATTGCAATCAGGGCTCCACTCTCCATCTCCAATCTTCACACACAGATTCCCCCCGATGATGGCGGCATATCTGCTGTCATCTGCTGCCAGTATCCGGATGGAAGAACGGCTATGTATGCCTGCCCTTCGCCGAGCATCAATCTGCCATCGATGCAACAGCGCAAAAGTAAATGCTCGCCGTAGTAAACCTTAAGGTAACAGTATGCACAGCATGTACGAACAACAGGCAACATCCACCCAAAAGTTCCAACAAGGCGATGCAGAAGCAACCCTATTCAATCTCACCAGCTGCTGAATTTGGATCTTGAGATCCACGCCCCAGTCAAAGAAATGGTCATAAAACACTGATGGGATGCCCGGATGTGTGAGGACGTAGGCATAGCCCTGTGGGGAGTGGAGGGCGAAGTGGGGAGAAAGGTGCAATGTATAGCTGAGAAAGGAATGGTGCTCTTGAAGGGGCCATAGTTGAGACATTAGGGAGGAAACGAGAGAATGGGATCAAATTGGAAGAGACCAGCAACATGTCAACAGGGAAGCTGGCTTCCCTGGGAAGTAAAAAAAAAAAAAAAAAGAACAGGCGAATGTTTGTGTGTGTGTGCCTGTGTGTGTGTGTGTGTGTGTGTGTGTGTGTGTGTGTGTGTGTGTGTGTGTGTGTGTGTGGACGAGAATGAGAGAAAAACGTGGGAAGAGGGCAGTTGACTTGCCTGGATGACAGCATGAGAGGGGAAGGGCCAGTGAGCCTGCACGGCACAGTCACAGGCACACACACAGGGCGAGAGGGACACACAGGGTAAGAGGGACTGTTACAAATCATAGATAGGAGGAGAGGAGGTGAAACGTTACAACTCAACAAACCAAGACAAGTCTCCATCAGCAAGTGCACCGTGCACGGACTTCAGATACACCATGCTGGAACCATCAATACGTTGGATTCTCCTGAATGTCTGTGACATTCACCTGGATATCAGTTGCATTTACCTGAGTGGAGCCGGTGTCATGGTTGTCGACAAATGTGACGGCATGAGAGGGCAGCAGACCCATCACGCCTGGCGGGCGGCCTTCCTTGTCCTTCAGCCGCCACCACTCCTTCCTTTTCACTGCCTCCTGCAGAGGGGTGGGAGGCGCAGGGAGAGGCAGAATCACGACACATGCAGAGAGGCAGAATCACGACACATGCAGAGAGGCAGAATCACGACACATGCAGAGAGGCAGAGGCAGGGGCACGGGCAGTGGCACGTGCATGAGAGGTGCAGAGAGAGAGAGGCAGGGGCATGCAGAATGGTCTGGGTGGCGAAGTCCGAGAGGATGCAGCTAGCGAGCACTCACGTTCCCCCTCAAGCCTGCTCAGTACAAGGGTATGTCCCCCTCTCACTCACTCATTCACTCATTCACTCACTCACTCACTCACTAACTCGCCTCCTCTCCGCAGAACCCGTCAACCAATCACCTGCAGAACCGCTTTTGTGGTAAAGTCGAAGGCTGCTGCCAGCCTGCCCGCCCCTTCAATCCACTCCACTATGCGCCCCCGATGCGAGTCTGGCTGCACAGCAGCCGGGTGGAGGTGAACATGGGGGGAGGTAAATACCCGGGGAAGGGATATCCAGGAAGGTGATGTTTGAGGGAGGTGATATTAGAAAAAGGTGATATCCAGGGGAGGCGTTGCACGGTTCAAGAATGCGTACTGTTGAAAGTATCACCATTGGGTACGCTTTCACTTGTATACCCTACAACAGGGTATCTCCAAAGAATGCCCTAATACTGTCACTTCAACCTCTCGCCCACAACGGTTGTAGTCAAGGTATTATATTATATGGGTCCAACACCAATGCAGGTTCTCCCGTCAGCCACACACTGACATGCCCACACTACCAGTCTCGCAATCGCCAAAAGGAGACGATTCTTGGGACATGCTCACACACTCACACGCGCACACACTTACACACTCACACACTCTCCCACTCTCACCCTCTCACCCACCCTGGTCGTAGTCAAGGTCGTATTGTGGGCCGATGTAATTGCAGGTGTCCCAGTACTCGCCCACACACAAGCGCAGGCGTGCCCCCCGCACATACCCCCGCACATAGGCCGCGCTGTACCCCTTGCCATAGTCAAAGCGGAACCCTGAGAACCCCACATCGGCCTGCGGGCATGAGGCATGGGACATGGGAGGGCATGGTGCATGGGGCACGGGGCATGGCATGGGGCACGGGGCATGGCATGGGGGCATGGCATAGGGCATGGGGCATGGCATGGGGCACGGGGCATGGCATGGGGCATGGGGCATGGCATGGGGCATGGGGCATGGCATGGGGCACGGGGCATGGGAGCAGAGGGAAACAGTAGAGGCACAGATTGGTGAAGCCACGCACCTAAGCCATGCCATCAAGTCTGACCTGGAGCCACGTCAGCCATGCCACAAATCTCACCTGGAGCCACGTCAGCCATGCCACATGTCTCACCTGGAGCCACGTCAGCCATGCTGTGAGATCTCGGCGCACGAACGGTTGAGAGTGGTCGATGTTGGATACCCCCTCAAACACACTGCCACTGCTGGGGTTGCCCTGCCGAGGGGAAATGGGTGGAGGTTGACAGGGAAAAGTCCCAAGCGGTTGAGAGTGGCTGATATGGATTGGATACCCCCTCAAACACACTGCCTCTGCTGGGGTTGCCCAGCCGAGAGGACGAAGGGAGGGAAAGGACAAAGGGCAAAAGCGTTTTTAAGGGAAGAGGAGGGTGAAGGAGCAGAACACACCCCTCTGGAGCAGGGACGGATGTGTTCTGGATGTGGCAGAACCTTTCACCTTCCCACATCCCACCTCGCCCTCAATGTCACAGGTGACAGGCTCCCGTCCCACAGCATGGACGTGCCATTGGAAGAACCCCACAGCCTGCCCTTCCCCTGTCAACTGCGCGCACCACATCTGCCACTTCCACCTCACCATACCCAGCCTTAACTCGGCTCACCGCGCCTCACCGCACTTCACCTCGCCCCGTCTCACCTTGCCGCCAATGTCACAGGTGACAGCAGTCTCGTGCCATGGCATGGAGGTGCCGTCAAAGCGAGTCCACTGCCCGCCCTCCCCCAGTCAACTCCATGCACCACATCTGCCACTTCCACCTCACATTACCCCACCGCACCTCACCTCTTCCAACCGCTCCTCACCCACTTCACCTCACGTCACCACTTCTCACCTTGCCGCCAGAGTCACAGGTGACAGCACTCTCGTCCCATGGCATGGAGGTGCCGTCAAAGCGAGTCCACTGCCCGCCCTCCCCCAGCTGGCTTCCCACCCGGTGGTTTACCACAACGTCTGCTATCACCCTCACGCCCCCTGCGCTCCCAGCACCACCAGTGGCAGCACCATCAGCGGCAGCACATCCCATGGCAGAGCTATCAGTAGTGGTACCAGGTGCACAATCAGCTGCTTGATCCAACCCACTGTCCGGATTCATGTCAGTCACCGCTGCACCACCCGCAGCAGGGGCTGAAGGGGACGAAGCAGCAGCAACAGTAGCAGAATCATCCCCAGCAGCAGGAGTAGCAGCAGCACCATTAGCAGCAGACGTTGAGGGTACTCCAGAGTGGGGCTGGGCGGCCCTGAACGCAGCAATGAGAGCACGGAGATCTGCCTCTGAGCCGTATGCTGATGATAGGTGGTAGAGGTCCTTAGGCAGGTAGCCTGTTGGGGGGAGAAAGGGGAGGGAAGAGAGCGAGTGGGGGAGGGCAAGAGGGATAATGAAGAATGACTCGGAGCCGTATGCTGATGCCAGGTGGTAGAGGTCCTTGGGCGGGTAGCCTGGGAGTGGGGAGAGAGGGGAGGTGAGGCAGAGAGAGGGGTTGAGGGTACCGCAGTGCTGGGCTGGGCGGCCCTGAGAGCAGCAAAGAGGGTGCGGAGATCTGCCTCGGAGGCGTATGCTGATGATAGGTGGTAGAGGTCCTTGGGCAGGTAGCCTGGGGGGAGAGAGAGTGAGAAAATGAGAAGTATAGGAGGACAAAAGAGTGGGGAACAATTGAGAATGGTGTGGAGTGAGCAGGGTTTGACTCCAGCTCTCAGAAGAATCAGTCGTGTGCTTACCTTGAGGGGCGAGAGAGGAAGTGGCGGGGGCCAGCCAGACAGCCGTAAAGCCAGCAGCAGCAATGGCGGGCGCGAGGGAGGCCAGGTGCCGCCACCAGCTCTGGTGGTGGCCGCAATTCAAAGAGGCAGGGGGCTTACCTTGAGGGGCGAGAGAGGAAGCGGCGGGGGGTTTACCTTGTGGGGCAAGGGACGAAGAGGCGGGGGGTAGCCAGACAGCCGTGAAGCCAGCAGCAGCAATGGCAGGCCCGAGGGAGGCTAGGTGCCGCCACCAGCCCTGGGGTTGACCGTGTGACTCCCAGTTAAAGCCCTGGTGTAAGGGAAGGGGAAAAGGGAGGAGTGAAACGTGAAACTTGGGAAAGTACTAGAGCACGTGAGTACATGAAACTTGGGAAAGTACTAAAGCACATGAGTACATGAAACTTGGGAAAGTACTAAAGCACATGAGTACATGAAACTTGGGAAAGTACTAAAGCACATGAGTACATGAAACATGGGAAACTAATAGAGGAGGCGAGTGCATGGATACCTATAAAACGTTAACGCTCTGAACTGTTGTATGCGTACACCGTTATACCAACAAACCCTCATTTACCAAAGAAGTTCAACATTTTCGTTACCTGCAGCACGATCTGGTTGCTCCAATCGCTAATGGCTTGAGCTGTCGAGGCAAGGGGAGACAAAAGGGCGGCAGAAACAGGAACTTATGAATAATTCAAAGAAACAGGAAACGAAGTCGTTGGTGGATGATAGGGACGCGAAGGACATGCTGGAAATCGCCCTGTCACTGTCACCCACCTCATCATCCACACAAACGAAACGGGAAAGACATGGATCGAGGGAATGACGAAGAAATCTGCAACTCCGAGAACGTCTATTGCGGCGTGCAACCCTGAAAAACATGGAGTGAACAACGTGGAATCTGGAAGCATCTAGGTCGCAAGTTGGCAGCAGGTATCATGGAGACTGCAAAAATCTGAATACATTACTTTGCCTCGTCAGAATTCGGAATCACATGGATCTGGAGCGGTAGCCACCTATCTTCATGTATTCTCGGTTACCTTGCAGCAACTTGAGGAGTTTACCTTCATCCGAGTCCCCTGGCAGGTCTCTCGTATCCCTCCCCCATCCTTAGAGAATTCTCAAATGTGACACATGCATGTCCCTTCCGTTACCTTGCAGTAACTTGAGCAGTTCATCTTCTTCCAAGTCCCCTGGCAGGTCTCCCTTATCTCTCCCCTCACCCTTCCCCTCATCCCCTTCCTCATCCCCATCACCACTACCTCTCCGCCTCATATCCTCACGCCCATCCACTGCATCTTTACCCTCTTCTCTCCAAACCCCACTCTCGCCTCGTCCCTCCGCCCATCCGCTCCTTTCCCCTTCCCCCTGTCGTCCCCCCACCTGCTCCCTGCTCTCTGCCCCTCCAGCCACAGCTGGGCCAAGCCACTCTCTCTCACTCCTTTCGCTCCCGTCGGTTTGAATCCCCTCCATCTCCTCAGCACTACCTTCTGTGCCTAGCTCATCGCTCCCCCTTCCAGTTAAACCCTCCAGTTCATTCTCGCTCCCAGCGGTCTCCCCACCACTCCCCCCAACTGGCTCCCCTACTCTCTCCACACCAGCTGTAAGAGTTTCCGGGCCTTCCTTCGTCTTCCCTGATCTCGCTTCCACCCTCCCTCCGTCAGGTTCCTTGAACGTCAAGGAACGAATGTAATCTACCGTGCCCTCTGCTATCCCCCCATTCCCTGCAGCAACATCCCTTGCACCACCCCGAGCAACCCCCCCTGCAAAACCTCTTGCCGCATCTCCCGCCATCCCCTCTCTCCCCCGTAATCTGCCTTGTTGTGTGTCTGCACGCTTCCCTGCACGCTCGCCTGCCTCCTCTGCACGCTTCCCTGTACGATCGCCTGCCTCCTCTGCACGCTTCCCTGTACGCTCGCCTTTCTCCTCTGCACGCTCCTCATCACGCCCTTCTGCACGCCCCTCGGCACGCTTCCCTGCACGCTCAAGTGATTTTTGAGGCGCCTCAAACATCTCCTCACTCCCCCGTAATCTGCCTTCTTGTGTGTCTGCACGCTTCCCTGCACGCTTCCCTGTACGCTCGCCTTTCTCCTCTGCACGCTCCTCATCACGCCCTTCTGCACGCCCCTCAGCACGCTTCCCTGCACGCTCAAGTGATTTTTGAGGCGCCTCAAACATCTCCTCACTCCCCCGTAATCTGCCTTCTTGTGTGTCTGCACGCTTCCCTGCACGCTTCCCTGTACGCTCGCCTTTCTCCTCTGCACGTTCCTCCTCATCACGCCCTTCTGCACGCCCCACGGCACGCTTCCCTGCACGCTCAAGTGCTGTCTGGGCGAACCGAGAGTGCAGCAGCATGAGAGCAGCGGCGCAAGCAGCAGCAGCAGAAGCGGCCACAGCAAGGGTCAGCTGTGCGGGAGGTGGGCGATTGAGGCCACTGCTGCTGCTGCTGGGGGAGGAGACTGAGGATGGGAGGGAGGGGTGGAATGGAGAGGCACGGAGGGAGCGTTGAAGACAGGATGGTAAGAATTGACAAAGAGAACGAACAGAAGCGTGAACCAGGGTTCAATGAGCAACTGAAGTGGGGGGAATGAGCAAATGTGAAAAGGGAGTACCGTTAGGAGATCCAACAGAAAAGATCCAATCATGCTGCTTCCGAGGCATGGACCGGCTGACTGCGTATCGGTCGGCAGCAGGCTGCTTCTCGTCCCGCTCGCCCTCCTTGCCCTCCCTGCCTTCTTCGTCCTTCTCGTCCCTCACTTCTTCCTCCTCCTCTCCCTCTAGCTTCTCTTCCGAAGCGGTCAGCTGTTTAAATTCCTCGTTTCTTCCTCCTGCTCGTGCGCTCCTTTCCCAAGACTTCCGAAGGAGATTCCTGTGCGCAGAACAGCGAAAAAGAAGAGGGGAAGAGTGCAAAGGGATAAGCGCAATTGTCACGGGTTGATTGTGAAGGGATGAATGTCAAGGAACGAATGCCGAGCGATGAATGTTGAGTGCGTCACAGGTATACCAACAGAGTGTGATTCGGAACGAGACATAATTGTTGGAGTAAAACCTTTCAACAGGAAACGTTGCAACTTGTCTTGCCATCACCTGCATGGACATACGGAATGAACGATTACATACTTTCGCGAAGCTCGTCTGGTCCTTCCAGATTCGCTTCTCGCCTTGATGTCTTCGCCGAGCTGGTTACTACCACTCGAAGTGTCGCCTTTCTGTCGCTTACGTCGCTCAAGCGAGTTCGCGAAAACTACTACGCGCCAGGAGGATCTGGTTACCCCATCGCCGTCTACACGTGGAGGCTGTCTGCCGGCGCCGGCAAGTAAGAAAGACTGTCCAGTATAGACGAACTTCGCGCCGTCAGCTCGTTGACTGTTAAGCCAATGGCGAGAACTGTGCTTTTTCGGAAGGGACCGAACGTGAGCTGAGCACGGTCGCCATGACATTGTGGCTGATGCATTTTCTGATGGTGACTGCAGAGACTCGTCTTCAATGACCGCAATTCATTCAGCCATGCCACTCAAATTCACTGAACAAAGCGGTTCTTTTCCACTTTAGAGCGCTTGGATAGGTCTAGGAAGGATGTTGAACTGCTAAAGCAAGGTAAGGGGAAAATTCTGGAAGTTATAGGTTTGCTTGGCGGGCACTGGATTGCCAAATTCTGGAGTGGAAATCCGCGTTCAGCGATAAATTCTTTTCATAGTAAATGTTCTTGGGGAATGTGTCAGTGCTTTGTACACATTACAGCGTTACTGAGAATATGAACTGGCGAGCCAATCAATGAGCTCGCCAATTATTTTGGCGCCAAGTTTGACCAGAAACACGAAAACCTCACGGTCGCAAGAGGACCAACGCAACGGCTACTGTCCCTCCGATCTGACAACAACTTCGTTTATAATCACACCCCATAAACTAGCTCCAGACTTCCAGAATCCAACTTTCTCAACCACTCCATCAGAATCTTCCAGCAGTAATCTAGGCACTAGGACGGACACATTCTGTCAAACCTAAATTTTAGTTCGCAAGCATAATTTTGCAGAGCAGATCCTACTCATCCTTTCACTACAGTTTTCGAAAACAGTGACTCGCCTGCCAGTTCTTCCCTGTCATCTCTGCTGAGGAGGATTTATTTTGAGCACACCTCGTCATGGCGGGCCCAGGAGAGGTAATGTCAGCCGTTCTTTCCGTGTTTGTCTTCAGAATTCGGCAATAAACAAGTGCGGTGGACGTGATCTTATGTAAACACTGGTGAAACGTGGACTCTCTTGGGATATTGAACCCAGTCATTGACTTTTTGCTAATGGATCTCGCCGTACATCTTAAAATTTTCTCATGCAACAGCCTCGAAATGAGCTGGTTGCCTTATTTCCTTGGTCAGGTGCCATCTCCACCTCCCTGATCCTGATTCTCCGCATTCTACCATCGACCTGAAATCCTTTCTCAAATTTCGCCTTTTATCTCCGTTTCCCCAGGGACAGACGGTCCTTCAGGCTCAACCCCACGCTCCTGGTCGTCCTAGTGGTAGTGGCTTGTTTTATTTCGATTTCTTTTTAAAAGTGCATCTCTTATTTTCCTTTTTCCTACAGGGTCAAACGCCACCTGATTCAGGCTTCAACCCCACGCTGCTAGTCATCCTGGTCGTGGTGGGCTTCTTCGTTCTCTTCCTCGTCGGCCACGCTGCCATGTACTTCTACGCACAGAGCGTTCTGCCACCCAAGAAGAAGAAACCCGTCTCACAGAGGAAGCTGAAGCGGGAACGCCTCAAGCAGGGGGTCTCAATCCCTGGTGAATGAAGCGGGAAAGTCGTTCACAATTGTTATACGTAGCTCATTATACTGTAGCATTGTCTTATGACGTGGAAACATATCGTTTTACCAGCTCCAACAGTTCTTTGTCCAGCAAAACCCCACACCCTGAAAGCGCTGAACTTTCCCTTACAACTCATGGACTACACAAATGAAGCCTGTAAAACAAAACTACCCTGCTAACCTACACAAAGCTGGGCTACTCCAACCAGTAGGTACTCAATGTCCCTTACTCGCCCCCAACGTGTAAGAAAATGATGTCCGTATGCCTGGACTAGGGCGAGTGGTACTAGCAGTTGACCCTAAAGGGCTGGTGTATGGGCTGTTACTGGAAGCGCTGCTGAAGCTGCCTTGATTGGCCACGGCAGTGCCGCTGGCAGTGGCAGTCGCGCCAAGGTTGCTCAAGCTTCGCCTTGCTGCCCTCCTGTTGTTGCTGACCAGCCGCTGAACAGTGTCCACCAGCAAGCTGTGCAAGACGGAAGCAGAGACAAGCACCGAGAGCCAGGGTCACAGGGAGATGACTTTTTAGGCGCTTGAACAACGAGCAAGCTGTGCAAGTTAGGAGCACAGCCACAGATGGAAAATGCATGAAGCTGTTAACATGGATGCTATGCATGACCTTCCCCTTTGTACGCACCGTATGTTGATTGGCTTTGTGAGGTACCCATCCATTCCTGCCTGCCTGCACTTGGCCTCGTCACTGCGTGCCAGACAAGGGGCAAAAGAAAGGTTGGCAAAGAGAGGTTGGCAAGAGAGGGAGAGGCAAAACGAGATGATACATGGAACTCCCTCCCCCACCCGGCGAGTGCATGAGCAGTGAGCGTACAGATGACAGTGTGCAATGCAAAGCAGTGCGAAGTGGTGCAGAGGATTTTGCAGAGCAACTGCCATTCCCTCACCTGGCGAGTGCATGAGCAGTGAGTGCACAGATGACAGTGTGGCGCCCCGTGCCCCTCTCTGCGGCACGAATGGTCCTCGTGGCCGTATACCCATCCATCACTGGCATCTGCATGGGCGGACAGGCAAAGGGAGAGGCATCTTGATGCGTGTGCTGAATCGGTGTGATGAGGTGCGATGACGAGCACTAGGAAAACGCCAAGTACCTGGCAGTCCATGAGCACAATGTCGAAGGGATCCGCTGCTGCTGCTGCTGCTGCATCCCCTACTCCACCCATCCCACTGCCCTTGCACCCATCCACCCCAGCTGTAGCCACCACATCACTGCCACAATTCGCTGCTGCAGATGACGCTGCTACAACTGACGCTGCAACAGCCGATGCTGCTACAGCTGTCCCTGCTGGGTCAAACGGGTTGGAAAAGGACGACCTGGGTCTCTCCTCTCCCCTCTCTGCGAGCTGTGACTCAATGGCCTCAGAGCTCCGACCCTGCTGCACACCTGCTGCCTCCCACCCTTCCCCAAAACCACCTCCTCCCCCGCCTCCTGCTTCAGCTTCTTCAGCTGCTGCCGCTGCAGCTGCTCCCCCTCCTCCCCCTCTCAATGCTGTTCCCACGGGAGGGCTTGACGAGAGAGATGAGGCCAGAGGGCTGGAAGAGAGGGGGGAGGCGGAGGGGAGGGCAGAGAGGAGGAAGGAGACAGAGCCACTGCTGCCCCGGCGAGGCTTCCAGCGAAAAGGACCTGCGGAGGGCGAGAGTGAGGCAGAATGAACAACAGCGACAGAGGGAGAGGCAGTGGCAGAGTGAAGGGCAGTGGCAGCAGAGGAAAAGAGAGACTGGACAGTGCTGGTAGGGGTGCGGGGGCTGCTTGCTTTGCCTGCGTTTCCCGCACTGCCTGTATGGGTTGTCCCTGCGGTGCTGTGTGGTGCAGCTGAGGTCCCTGGGGTGCTTGAGTTGAGAGAGTTGCCTGACCGGGGCGCTGGGCTGCTGCTGCGCTCCCTCTCTAGCTTCCCTTCCCTCTCAAGCTTCCCTTGCTGCCCTGCTGCTGCTGCTGCTGCTACAGTTGATTCTGCTGCTGTTGCTGCGGATGAGCCGGCCAGAATCGCTTCTCTCGACATGCTGAAACTCTTCCTCCTCCTGCTGCCACTGCCACTAATGGTAGCATTACCAGCACCACTACCACCGCCACCACCAGCATCACCCGCACCACCAGCACCACCAGAACCACCACCAGCCGCAACAGCAGCAGCAGCAGCACCAGAAGTCTCATCGTCATCCCCCCACGAGCTCAGCACGGCAGCAACAGCCTGCTGCCCATCCGAAGCCACAGCCACATGGGCTCCCATTTTCCTAAGCATGGACGCTGCCAGCTTCTGCAGCACTGCTGTGTCCTCCACCACCAGGATATGCAGCCCTGCCAGCGGCTGGCCTGTCGGCATCGCCCCTCCCCCTGCCGCTCCTCCTCCTCCTGCTCCTCCTGCTGCTCCCCCTGCTGCTGCTGCGGCTCCTCCTGCTGCTGCTCCTGCTGCTGTGGGTCTACCAGTGGTGTCTCTCCCAGGGGTGTGGGCCCCTGTCATGCCTCGCCTCGCCTTGCTCTGCGGCACTTCAAAGCTGGGCCGCGCTCGCCAGGCAGGGGCGTCAGCGTCAAAGCTTGGCCGAGCTGCTGTGGGAGGGGTGGTGGGGGTGGACGGGCCCACGCTGCCAGGGAGGGAGGAGGAGGATAGGGCAGGCGTGGGAGGAGTGAGTCCCGAAGCAGATCCCGAAGCAGAAGCAGAAGCAGAGGCAGCTGTGGAAGCGAATGGACCAGACAATCTTTGAGCCCGCCGCTGCTTCTGCCGACTCCCTTCCCGCGACCTCCTTCCCGGTGTGACCGCCGGGGACTGGTGATTCGATCCCACGCTTCCCTCTCGTGAATGCTGCGGCGACTTGTGAGTCGACTGCCTGCTTTCCTCTCTTGAACTCCTTCCAGGGGTGATGGCTCGCCTGCCATTGCTGCTGCTGCTGTCACCGAATTTGGAAATTCTGGCCGTTCCTGTTGGTGCTGCTGTTGCTGTTGCTGTTGCTGTTGCTGCTGCTACCGTTGCCTCGTAGTCTGATGAGGAGTTGCTGCGGAAGAGGCCTGATAGGCCAGAGAGGCGGTTCGTGAGGGAGTGAGTGAGGGAGTGAGTGAGGGAGTGAGAGAGGGAGTGAGAGAGGGAGTGAGAGAGGGAGTGATTGAGAGAGTTTGTTGGGCTGCGAGCCTTGGACTGTGTTCTAGTCGGGCGAGGCTGACCCTCCCCACGTCCCTCTCCCCTTCCGTCCCCCCCTCTTTCTCCCCCTCTCTCCCCGCATCCCTCTCCCCCACCCTCCCTTTCTCTCTCTCCTCCGCCCTCCCCTCCTCTCCCTCCCACTCCCTCTGCCCCTCCCGCGACACTCCTCCTCTCACTACCACTCCACACCGAGCTCAACACCTCTGCAATAGAGCCAAACGGCAACAGCGCTCCTGCTAGCGGACTAGGGGTGTTTGGCTGGCTACCATGGCCGCTAAAAGCTGACATTCGCGCTGCTGCTGCACCTACTGCTGCTGCTGCTGTACCTGCTGCTCCTCCTCCTCCTGCTGCTCCCCCTGTTGCTGCTCCAACTGTGGCAGTTGCTGTATCCGGTTGAGCTTCTGTGTCACCTCCCCACTCACCCTTTTGAGTCGACTCAAAAGCTTCTGTGTCACCTCCCCACTCACCCTTCTCCCCACTGTCCGTTCTTGCACCAATCCTCTCCACCCCGCTCCCTCCCATTCCTCGCCTAGAAAACCCCCTTGGGTTGTCACTGCAGCAAGGGCTCGTGGAAGGGCGTTGGGGGACGGTGTAGGAGAGAGAGGGGAACGGCTCAGGTTGATTCTGGGCGTGGGAAGTTGATTCGATGGAGAGGTGTGACGAGTGGTGCTGCAGGGTGTTGGGTGTAGCGGATGTGGTGCGCAGGAGAGATGAAGAGTGCTGCCAAGGGAGCTGATGGGTGGTTGGTGATTGTGGCACCTGCTGCTGCTCTTGCTGCTGCTCTTGCTGCTGCTGTTGCTGCGCTTGTAGCTCCCTCTTCTTCTGCTCCCCCTCCTTTTGCTGCTGCGTCTGCTGCACTCTATGGCCAGCTGGCAGCTCCAGGTGCTTCGTCAGGTCAGCATCAACCTCCCTCCACTCATCTGAACTCAATCTAGGTTCACTAAGAACCGCTACAAAGTCTCTCCTCTCAGACCCTCCGAGCAAGTTTCCTTCCTCAGAGCCACTGGGCGAGTCTCTCCCTTGAGAGAAATCAAGCAACTCTCTCCCCACATACCCTCTCCCTTCAGAACCACCATTCAACTCTGGTCCCCCAGAACCTTCAGGCACTTGTACAGACAGCCCCCTCAGAAGCCCAAACTCCAACGCTGATCCTGTCCTAGGAATTTTCCCTCCCGTGCCGTGCCCATCCTGCTGGGTTGTCTCTGACGCAGCGGGCACTCTTGACCGGCCTGCTTCCACGCTAGCAGCAATGCCAGCGGCAGTGCCAGCAGCAATGTGAGCAGCACAAGCAGCTCCTCCTGTCCCCTCTGCTTCCACCACTCCCCCAGCTGCTAATGCGCCCTCTGCTTCTCCACCTCCTTCCTTCACTTCTCTTGACTGCATGCCTGGCTGCATACTCGTTCGTACAACTGGTTCTGCCTCAAGGCCAGAAAAACAGAGTGGCAGAGTGGTGTACCTGGCAGAGTGGTGGTTGTGAGGCGCCTCAAGAAAAACAGACGCCCCACTTGTCCCATCCACCCCACTCGCCCCACTACCACAGTATCTAGCAGAGTGGTGTTTGTGAGGCGCCTCAAGCACAGATGCCTCACTAGCAGTGTACCTGGCAGAAGGGTATTTCTGAGGCTCGTCAAGGGCAGACGCCCCACCAGTCACCTCACTAGCAGCGTACCTGGCAGAATGGTGTTTCTGAGGCGCGTCAAGAGCAACCATTCCACTCGTTCCATTCGCCCCAGCCACAGAGTACCTGGCTGAATGGTGCTGGAGCGACCTTCTGGGCATGGGAACCACACGAGGGGCGTCTAGAGGGGCTGAGCTTGTGCGAGGCATGCTCCTGGCAATCAGGCCAACATTGGGCATCCCTTTGTTGGACGCATCGAGAGAAGCAGAGGTGGTGCGAGCCATGCTTTCGGGTGCATCAGGGGCGTTGGAGCTGGTGCGGGCCGTGCCTTTGCTGGGAGCGTCAAGAGAAACAGAGCTGGTGTGAGACATGCCTTTGGATGCGTCTAGAAGAGCGGATTTGGAGCTGGAATTGGTACGGGCCATTCTGTGAAAGCCTCGCAGGTAGCCTGCTGCGTGCGAGTGAGGCGAGGACACAAAAGCGGGTGGAGCTGCTGCTGCTGCTGCTGAGCTTTCCGCTGCTAGTCCCGGCCTGAGAGAGCTTGCTGCTGCTTGCTGGGAGGAGAAGGAGGAGTGGTTGGAGTGGGTGGGATGGTTGCTGGTGGAGTAGAGTACGGTGCTGCCTTTGAGGAATGCTGGTGGCTGTGAGAATGTTGACTCTGTGTTCTCTGCCCCTCTCCTGTGGTAAGCCACTGGCTGGGAGTGAGGCGACGGGGCTTGGGTTGGTGATATGGCTAGGGCAGGTGACGTGGCATGAGCAGGTGACGTGGCATGGGCAGGTGACGAGGCATGGGCAGGTGACATGGCGTGGGCACTAGTAGAGTAAGGCGAAGGAGCATGCAGATTACCAGTGGAACCACCCAGCCCCATCCCCATGCCCATGCCCATGCCCATGCCCATGCCCATGCCCATGCCCATGCTGCTCTCATGCATTCCTAATCCACTGGCACTACCAGCGCTTCCCCTCCGCACATGCAGTCCCATGGTCCTTCTCCTCCCACTGCTACTCCCCCCTCCTCCACGCAAGTCATACTTACTACCACCACCAGGGAGACTCCCACTCCTGCTCCCCCCTCCTCCCTGCAGGTCGTACTTTCTGCTACCACCAGCAAGACTTGGGCTGCCACTGCTGCTCCTCCCGCTCCCCCGAAGGTCGTACCTACCACTACCTCCGCCAGGGAGCTTTCTAGGAACATTCCCACGCCCAGGTGACACCTTATACGCTTCTGGTATCGGCTCAGACCCGATCGCAAACAGCATTCCAGACAGCACGCCAGGTGAAACGCCAGGTGACACCCCAGGTGACATGCCAGGTGACATCCCAGGTGAACCACGCGGCGACATTTGCGTCGACATGTGCGGAGCTTCCAAGATGGTTTCGTGGCTCAAGCTACTAGGCCCGAATCCAGACAGCACACTGGACTGATCATACCCCATACCACCCATACCGGCCAGCACAATAGGCTGGTGGTCATAGCCTATTCCAGAGAGCATGGTGGGTTGGCAGAGAACAGAGAGGGAGGAGGCCGCTGCATAGCTCTGTACGGCTGACATGGACCGGATAAGACCCAGCCGGGACGCACCGGAGAGAGAAGCAAACTGAGGCCGGCTGGCTAGACCCGGCCAGCCCAGCCCTATTCCATTCAGGTTCCCCGCACCTGCCGCAGAAGCACCAGGAGCACCCGCAGCAAAGCGCGCCCTACCGCCGAAGCTGCTGCTCAGCTTCCGGATCTGTGCCGAGCCTCGCCCGAGGCTGCCTCCCTGGCCCGGGCTGACTAGAGTGGTAAAATGCGGAAGCGCAGAGGGAGAAGTGAGCGACGCTGAAGCAGCAGCAGCAGCTGAAGGGCGGTGGGCCAGGGAGGAGGAGGGATGGCTGAGATTCACGTTGATCATTCTAAGCCGTTCTAGACCGTCGGATAGGCTTGAGCGGGGCTGGTGGGGGTTGGCAAGACTGGTGGTATTTGTGGGGCGAGCATACTGGTCTGAGAGGGAGCGGTGCTGCAAGAAGTGCACATGTAAGTGCGGAGATGCAGAGAGGTGGTGAACGGTGGGAGAAGATGCAGAGGGGTGCTGAGCTGTAAGCGCAGTTGTCAGCGGCTGTGTCTCAGCACTACCAGCAGGGGGCACGGCCGACGCAGGCAGCCTCTGAGTCGACTCGAAACTGACCGAGGCAGGCACACGCCAAGCGTTGAAAGAGAGGCGCCGCCTCCCTCCCCCTCCCTCCACCCGCTCCTCCCTCTCCACACCCTCCTCCTCTTCCCCATCCTCTTCCTCCTCCATTATCTCCTCACCCCCCACACCTGCTGCTCTTGCTTCTGCCCCCGCTGCTACTGATTTTCCCACTGTGCCACCAGCATCAACAGTAGTAGCAGCAGTAGTGGCAGCAGTGGCAACAGCTGCAGCACCAGCGGCGGCAGCAGCAACAGATTGGAGCCTGGTGCTGCGTGTGATGCTCTCCCACACAGAGTTGAGCGACGGAGGGACGTCCACAGCAGCGGACGCTGTGGGTGTAGAAAGGGACAAAGACTCTGCCACAGGCACTGCTAGGGCGGGCACTGCTGGTGCAGGCACTGCTAGGGCATGCATTTCTGGGCCAGGCATTTCAGGGACGGGCAGAAGCGTGGGGAAGGCGTTTTCTGGTGCAGTAAGGTCATAGGATTGAAACTCATGCTCTTCATCAGCCGGAAGGGCACTTCCTGCAGCAGCAGCACCCATAGCGCCATCGCTGAAGCTGCCAAACCCACCCCAGAAAGCGCGTGAACCCACACCAGCAGCCGCAATACTAGCAGTAGCACTACCACCACCACCACATGCCTCTGCGAGGCTTCCTGCTCCTGTTGCTCCTCCTGCTCCTGACTCTGCTCCTCCTGTTCTTCCCAAACCTACAGCTTCATCCACTCCTCCTGTTCCTCCCACTCCCCCTGCTCCTTCTGGTACTCCTGCTACTCCCACATCTCCCACTCCTTCTCCCTCCACGCCTGCTACCGCTGCTACAGGGACTGTAGCAAACTCTTCAGGCCCCTTGGAGCCTGAGGTTGCAGCCACGGCAGCAGCAGCAGTCTGAGGAAGGCCAACTGGGGATATGGATGTGAGCAGAGATGTGTGATTGGCGATATGGCCAGGGGAGTGTGACTGCTGCTGCTGCTGCTGCTCCTGCTGGTGGTGGTGCTGGTGAATCATCTCGGGAGATGCTGCAGCAGCCGATGCAGCAGGCACCTCCGCAGCGGGTGGGGCCTGCATGGCAAACGAGTTTCGAGACGAGCCCCCGCCCATGGGCTCTCCGTTGAGGGCGTGGGCGAAGCAGGAGAGGATGTGGGTGAGGCGCGAGGCGTGCAGGGGGCGTGTGGTGACGAGCGAGTGGTGCTGCTGGTGTAGGTAGCGGCGCAGGCGAGGGTCCACGCCTGGAGGGACTAGCCACGCCACGACAAGAGACTCTGCCATCTGTGAGGGGGGTTGAGGTTCAAACGGCACATAAGGGGCAAAAGGGGCAAGCGGGGCACCAGGGGCTCTTGGATGTGTGTGAGGCGCGAGGCATGCAGGGGGCGGGTGGTGCTGAGCGAGTGGTGCTGCTGGTGTAGGAAGCGACACAGGCGAGGGTCCACCCCTGGAGGGACTAGCCACGCCACGACAAGGGACTCAGCCATCTGGGGAGAAGGGGGAGTTGGGTTACAGTACAAGGTGAAACAGGGGCACAAGGGGCATAAGGGGCACCAGGGATGTGTGTGAGGCGCGAGGCGTGCAAGGGGTGCGTGGTGATGAGCGAGTGGTGATGAGCGAGTGGTGATGAGCGAGTGGTGATGAGCGAGTGGTGATGAGCGAGTGGTGATGAGCGAGTGGTGATGAGCGAGTGGTGATGAGCGAGTGGTGATGAGCGTGTGTTGATGAGCGAGTGGTGGTGCTGGTGTAGGAAGCGACACAGGCGAGGGTCCACCCCTGGAGGGACTAGCCACGCCACAACGAGTAAGTCTGCCATCTGGGAAAAAGGGAGAAGAGGGCAAATTACAGCTGGCACAACGTTGAGGGTTGCAGCAGCACAGGCGGATTCTGGTCTTCCCTCGATTCAAAAGCCACCTCAGCTCCAGGCAGAAAGGGACACAGCCAATTTGTTACCCACCTGCGGTGTCTGCGTGCGGATGGCGTTCAGATCAGCACACAGCCTCTCCAGCTCAGGCGGGACCATGAAAGGGCGAGCAGCAGGGCTACTGAGACCCCCTTCCCCGTGCACGTCAAAGCGGGGCAGGTGACTGGCAGCACTCGCCCCCACTGCTAACGGGTCCTGCTCTGCTGGGTCTATCAACGCGTTGCAAAGCCCGCGGCTTCCTGGAAGCAGCATGATGTCGATGATTGCCAGAATAGGGTAGCTGCGGTCGGCAAGCTTGATTCCATCTTTGTCAGCGTCTGCGTCTGCGTCTGCGTCTGCATCTGCATCTGCATCTGCATCTGCATCTGCTTGTTTGTCTGTGGCTGCTGTGGCTGTGTCCCTCTCCTCTCCCCACTCCGCCTCCTCTCTCTCCCCCTCTTTCTCCCTCTCCCCCTCTGCTTCCTCCTCCCCAACACTCTTCCGGTCCTTCCCCTTCTCCCCATCCCGGCCCTCCCTCTCCATGTCCCCTTCCCAGGTGTTCGCTCTGTGGGTGAGAACTGCTGGGGCCTCTTGAGCTGCTGCTCTCTGCTGTTGACTTGATTGACTTGTTTGACCTGGCTGAATGTGGTGGGAGGAGAACGTGTGGTGGGACGAGTGCCCAAGGCCAGCCAGAGCAGCGAGAGAAGACGGCAGCATCGATGAGAGCTCCATCTTTGCAAGCAACCCCTGGGAAGGCCTTTGAGCCGAGTCGAAGGGGGCCAGACGGGATGGCAGCCACCGCCTGCTTCCTCCCCTCTCTCCCTCCCGCCCTCCCTCGTGCCTCCCCACACTAACAGCAGCAGAAGAAGCGTCTACAGTGTTGCCTCTATCAGCAGCAGCGGCGGCAGCAGTAGCAGCAGCAGCAGTAGGACCCAGGGAGGGCCCCACACGCCCTGCAAGCACTATTGGCGCAGTGAACGACCCCCTCCGCGCCTCAGACGACACAAACGCCCCGCCCCTTCTCTGAGAACCATTCCCTGCCTCTCCACACCCCTCTGCACCGCTCTGAATCCCTCTGTCTCCCCTTGCACCTTTCCCGTGGCCGATGGTGGCGGCAGCAGCAGTGAGGGCAGCGGTTCGGCGGCGCAGCAGGGAGGTGTGAATGGCGTGGTCCAGTGCGGTTTTGATGGTCTCCCATGCCCCCACTTCCCTCACTGCAATTCTCTTGCCCTCCAGCCATTTGGTGGCTGTGGCCCTGCCTGGACACTCCTCCATTGCCAGCACCATCTGAACCTGAACGTGATGGAAGGGGGGAAGAAGGGGGGAGTGAGGGGGGTTGTGGGGGGCCTGGGGAACAGGAGGTGCGATTGCTGCGGCCCTGCCAGGACACTCCATCGCCAGCACCACCTGAACTTGCACACACGTGACGAAAAGGAGGGAGGAATTGGTGGAAGAGGTGGGGAGGTGGGAGAAAAGGGAGGAGCTAACGGCATAGTCTGCAGCATGCTCCCACCCACTTCCCTCACTGCAATTCTCTTGCCCTCCAGCCACTTGGTGGCTGTGGCCCTGCCTGGACACTCCTCCATTGCCAGCACCATCTGAACCTGAACGTGAAGGACGGGGGGGAGAGGGGGGAAGGGGGGTTGGGTTGGGAAAGGTGTGGGAAGGGGGGGAAAACAGGAGGTGTGACTGCTGTGGCCCTGCCTGGACACCCCTCCATCGCCAGCACCACCTGAACCTGCAAGTGATTGAAGGGGAGAAGAGAGGGGGAAAAGGGGTTCGGGTTGGGAGCGGTGCGGGAGGGGGGAACAGGAGGTGCGATTGCTGTGGCATTGCAGGGCAGGAGCGGGGAGGGGTGGGAGAGGAGAGCAGGGAGATCGACCAGCCAGGTCGCTTAGTGGATTATCCAAGCAGAAAAACTTTGAGGCGCCTCAAAAGTCAGTGGTGGGAACTTCTGAGGCGCCTCAAAAGTCGACCCAGGAAAGCGGCGGTGGGGACGAGCTTACCTCGCTGTGGTTGAGAGCAGGAGGGGCTGGTTGGGGAGGGGAGGGAGCCAGCTCCCCCCATGGGTTATCCGACGGGCCTTCACCAAACCTGGTGGATGGGACGATGGGACAATGGGTGGATGGGTGGATGAGGGGATGGGGGCAATGCAAGGAGTGGTTACATGGTTCTCCAGGGTGTTTTTGAGAATTCTCTTCAATGTTTTGAGAAAACACCCTGCAGCATCAAGGAGTGGTTACATGGTTCTCTTCTCTGAGAGACTTCCGAGCCTATATCATCCTTTCAGTGACTTGTGCAAGGAGCAGCTGTACCAGGCCAGATTCAGCAGCCCTGAAATACTAACTGTGCGCCCGCCCACCTTGGAATGAAAGACACCGATACGTCTGGGTCGTCCATGCGAGCACCGCCGCCACCGTCAGCAGCAGAAACAGCAGCAGCAGAACGAGGAGCAGGAGGGGGCACACGGGGCAGCATGAGGGAGAAGCGGATGAGGGCACCAGGACCTTCCTTATCAGCAACTGCCACATGGCCGCCCATGAGCTCCACCAGCCCCTTCACTATGTTCAGCCCCAGCCCCGACCCCGCATGCACGCGCGAGGCCGACTCGTCCACCTGCGAGAAGCTCTCAAACACCGCCTCGCGCTTCTCCGGTGGTATACCACACCCCGTGTCATCCACCTCAAAGATTATCAGCACTCGGTCGTCTGTGGCAGGCTCGACTGCTGGGCCTTCCCCAGGTGGAACCTCCTCTCCCCCAGGTGGAACCTCCTCAGGTGGGTCCTCCTCACCCGTAGGTGGGCGCTCCCCAGGTGGGCGCTCCTCAGGTGGATTGTCACCAGGTACACCCTCCCCTTCCTCTGCAGCATCCTCAGCTACACCTTCCCCAGCTGACCCTGGACCCATCCCACTACAGGCCATCCCATCTGTTTGGCCTCCAGCCTCCCTCCCCACTCCTTCGCCCCACCCCAACCTCCCCCCCTCCTCAATCACTATATCCACAAGCTCACTCCCCTCTGTGTCCGATTCAGCTGCGGTATCTGCAACCCCTCCCACGCACAGCACTCTCATGACCTCTCCTGGGGCTCTACGGGTACTGTAAGTCCTCACTCCCCCCTCCCGGGTTCCTAACAGTGGGCTGCTCTGCTCCCTGAGACTAGAAGAGCGGTTGAATGAGGGTGAGGAGGACAGCCCGCCTGCACAGGGAAACCCACCTGTGCAGGCCAAGGCTCCTCGCACTCCCTCGCCCCTCCCTCTCGCTCCCCCGCTCCTCCCTACCCGTGCTCCTGTGAATGCACCTCCGCCTGCTCCTCCCCCTAGTTCTGCTCGTTCCCAGCCTCCTGTTACTGCCCCTACTGGTAGGCACCCTGCCGCTGCCATCATAGGAGCACAGCCGTGCGGGTTTCCCCTGTGGCCCCTCAGGCTCTCTTCATCCTCCTCCTCCTCCTCCACCTCCTCCTCCTCCCCATCCTCAACCCCATCCTCTTCGCGCTCCTCCTGCTCCTCCGCTTTCCCTACCAATGCGTTTTCCCTTGTTGCCTGTAAGCTGTACCTGCTGTGGCAACGAGCGGCCCCAGCAGCAGCACTAGCAGTACCAGCAGCAGAAGCAGAATTCCCAACAACACTACCAGCAGCACTGCCGACAGCACTGCCAGCAGAAGCAACAGAAGCGAGAGCAGAGGGAGCAGGCGCGGCAGCAGGTGGGTGCTGCTTGTGGGGGAGAAGGGCGCTGAGAGCGCTCATCCGCACGGAGTAGATGTCTGCACCGCTCTCCACAGCTGTTCGCGACTGGGAAAGGAGAGGGAAAGGCAACGGAGGGAGAAAAGGGGAATTTTTATTCAACTCAAAAGGAGGGCGCTGAGAGCGCTCATCCGCACGGAGTAGATGTCTGCACCGCTCTCCACAGCTGTTCGCGACTGGGAAGGGGGCGGGAAAACCAGTGGGGCGGAGGAGAGGGAGAGAGGGAGAGAGAGCATTGGTGAAATTTGAGTCGTCTCAAAGCAGCAGCTTGTGGGGGAGGAGGGCGCGGAAAGTGCTCATTTGCAGGGAGTATATGTCTGCACCGCTCTACAGGGCTGTTCGCGACTGGAAGGGGGTATACCAAGCAAGGGAGGAGGGGAGGGAAGGAAAGCATTGGTTCGGTGAGAGAGGAAGGGGTTGGAAGAGGAGGGGCAGGGCAGATTGAACAAACTCAAGCATAAGAAAGGCATCATAAGGGGTGCAATTCACTCACCATGGCAAACGTGTTGGGAGTGTGCACGACCCACGCGCGCACGTGAATATACCCCTGCTCCGTGAACTTCACGCTATTGGACAGCAGGTTGCTGAGAACCTGGCGGAACCGCATTGCATCCCCCAGCACCATGTCTGGGAGGTCATCTGCTAGATCCATTGAGAGGTCCACCCCGCTGCCGATGCAGTGCACTGCAAACATGTCCAGTAATGTCTCCATCTCCGTGACTATACTGAAGGGCGCTAATGTGAGCTCCAACGCCCCCACCTCCACCTGAAAAGAAATGGAAGGGAACGAGCAGGGAGGGAGCGACTGGCATGATTCTGCTGGAAAGCAGGTTGCAGAGCACCTCCCCAGCACCATTACCGGGAGGTCGTCTAGTAGATCCATAGAGAGGTCAACCCCGCTGCCGATGCAGTGCACTGCAAACATGTCCAATAGTGTCTCCATCTCCGTGATTATACTGAAGGGCGCTAATGTGAGCTCTAGCGCGCCCACCTCCACCTGCAGGGGGAGGGGGAGAGCGAGGGAGGGGTGCATGGGAATGGATGATTAGATGCAGTGCACTGCAAACATGTCCAGCAGTGTCGCCACCTCCGTTTCTATGCTGAGGGGCGCCATGGTGAGTTCTATCGCGCCCACTTCCACATGCAGGGGGGGTGGAAAGGGAGTGAGGGGTGCATGGGAATGAGTATATTTTTGAGTCAACTCAAAAACGGGGGAGTGAGGGGTGCATGGGAATGAGAATATTTTTGAGTCGACTCAAAAACGGGGGAGTGAGGGGTGCATGGGAATGAGTATATGCAGTGCACTGCAAACGCGTCGAGCAGCGTCTCCATCTCTGTGATTATACTGAAGGGCGGTAGGGTATGCTAAGGCCAGACCAGACCAGACAAAACAGGGCTCAGACCTTGGAGATGTCAAGGACGTTGTTGATGAGGTCTAGCAGGCCCGAGGCACAGCGCTTTTTGAGGCGCCTCGAACTCGCCTCAAGAGCAAACAGGGCAGGGCCCAGGGCGGGCCTGAGGCACAGGGCAGGGAAGGGCAGGGCAGACCTCTGACCTTGGAAATATCAAGGACGTTGTTGATGAGCGCGAGGAGTCCTGAGGCGCAGCGCTTGATCTGCAGCACCATGGCCTCCTGCTCGGGGGAGAGTGAGTCGCACGCCAGCAGGTCTAACAGCCCGATGATGCCCGCCAGTGGCGTGCGCAGCTCGTGACTGTATGGAGGAGGGGAAGAGGGGAGGAGGGGAGGAGGGGAGAGGGGGAGGAGGGGAGGGGGGGAGGAGTAGAGGAGGAGAGCACTTGATCTGCAGCACCATGGCCTCCTGCTCCGGGGTGAGCGCGTCGCACGCCAACAGGTCTAACAGCCCGATGATGCCCGCCAGTGGCGTGCGCAGCTCGTGACTGGGAAGAGGAAGGAGGGGAGGAGACGAGGAGGAAGTAAGTCAAAGGTGGTTGCTGCGTTGCTCCACCCTGCGCTTCTCTCAACCAGCCGTGGAACAAGCTTGTGACGCGCCTCAAAAACACTCTAAGAACCTCTGGCGCATCAGAAGAAGCAGAGATCGTGGGTTCACCTCATGTTGGCGAGGAACTGGCTCTTGTGGTTGCTGCGCTGCTCCACCCTGTGCTTCTCCACCAGCTGCCGCACCAGCTCCTGCCGCAGCGTCTGCCCGGTTCGAGCCAGGTCCGTGGATCCGTTCATGCAGACGAGCAGCAAGCCTATAACAAGGATGACCAGTGGCAGGGCGATGCAGAGCGCCCTGACAGTGTCACTGCCGGAATCCAAGGGCGCAAGGATAAGAGCCGACGGCACTATGGAAATCAACACCAGCGTATCACCCTGTTGCTGCTGCTGCTGCTGCACTGGCCCCTGTAGGCTAGAGGCAGAGGCGTTGACACTGACAGGGCATGCGTCCACGTAGTACAGCTGTTCGGTACCCCCAGTGGTGGCCTGGGCGGAAGTTTCTAGAGTAGTCTGGCCGCCCCCAGTACCCCCAAGGAGGCTTCCCAGGCTCACGGAGTTCCCGAGGTGATTAGGGTTTATGGAGTTCCCCAAGGGGACACGGTCAGGGGAGAAGAAGCAGGCGGAGAGGAGCTGGGAGGGGGAGACTGCAGAAGCGAGGTACTGTGCTGCAGCGGATGCGACATGGCTGGCTGACGTGGCAGCGTTGGATAGGCTGGGGTCGGTGGGTTGTGAAGGAGTGACAGTGTAGAGAAGAGTGTAATTGGTGATTCTAGCGAGGAGCATGTGTGTGTGCAAGTGTCCCAATGAGTCTTCTCCAGGGAAGGTTCCTGAGAAGGAGACGAAGGTTCCTTCAAGTGTAGGTGCTGGCCGGGCATCAGAGGAGGAGGGTGCAGTGGCAAGGGCTGCGCCCATCCCTGCAGATGCGCCCTGCACCAGTTGCGCCCGTGTGCTGCGGCCCACGTGGGTGAGGGCTGACGTGGCATAGGAGCGCATGAGCGACCACGTGAGGAGCATGCAGGCTGCAACGAGGATGTATATGATTATCTGGTGCAGGGGAAGGCGGAAAAAAAAGGGGTAGAAAGGGGGAAAGGGGGGAATGGGGAAGCATGCGAGCAGAGCGAGGGAAGGCGGGGAGGAGCGCATGAGCAACCATGTGAGGAACATGCAGGCTGCAACGAGGATTTATATGAATATCTGGTGGAGAAGAAGGCTACGGGGGAGGAAGGCGGGGAGGGAGGGAAGCGGGGAAAGGGGGGGTTGGGGGAGGGGAGCACTTGAGCAAACAGCAGAGGCGGTTGGATAGCGAAGGATGGGATGACTTTTCGAAGCGGCTGGAGAGTGATGCAAGGGAAGGGAAGTCTGTGAGGAGCACACACGCGGCCATGGGAGGAAGAGGCAAGATGTCAGCTACAGGCGGAGGAGATGGGAGGGAGGACGAATGGAATAGGTGAAGGATGGGCTAGTCTAGACCCGATGGATGTGGGGTAAGGGGAAGGGGGGGGGTTCGAGGGGTTTGGGATTAGAGGGGCGTTGGCTGAAAGGGAGTGAGAAACGGGATGCTAGAAAGAAGAGATGGGGGAAAAGGAAAGGACGAGCAAGGGCTCCGGTCGCCACAGTGATGTGATGATGTGACGTGATGTGATTGATGTGACGTGATGTGACGTGATGTGATGATGTGACGTGATGTGATGATGTGACGTGATGTGATGATGTGACGTGATGTGACGTGATGTGATGATGTGACGTGATGTGACGTGATGTGATGATGTGACGTGATGTGACGTGATGTGATGATGTGACGTGATGTGATGATGTGACGTGATGTGACGTGATGTGATGATGTGACGTGATGTGATGATGTGACGTGATGTGACGACCAAGTCCAATTCTGCTTACCACAGCTGCCAGCCGTCTCATGAGCACAGGTCGTTTCTTCACAGCCCGAATAAGCCGCCGACCCACCCTTCTAAAACCCTTTCTCAGGCCATCCCCTTTCCTCCACAGCTCCCCCTCCCCGTCGCTCCCATCCGGGAAGCTTCTGGGAAGGACTTCTTTCATGAGTGCGTCGCTAAATGACACGGAGGGTGCTGCTGACGTGTCCACCACGACCTGATCCAATGGGGACGCGCCATGTGGATGGCTATGTGCCGAGTGCCAGAACCTGTGCGAGGCAGTGGGATGGGGATGTGGGTTTTGAAGCGAATCAGGCGTGGAGAGCAAAGAAAAAAATATTGGTAGACTAAGATGCGCGTCTAATTACGCTCGATTACACCTGAACCTGGGCTTCTGAACGCCCTTCTTGGTCCCTAATCATTCATCTACGCTCTCTACCACCGCTCTGGACCACTTGTTATTCTACCTGACACAGTGTTAACTTCGAGGGTTTACTTGGATGGCACATGCCTATAGGTGGGATGTGAAGACCGCAGAGAATTTGCTGAATATGCAGTAAATACACACATCGTAACGTACCCTTGTGACTCTCTACTGTGCGAATCATTCAGAGCCGCGGAATCAGCACCGCTATAATCACGCTCGTCCAAAGGAAATTCTCCAACTCCACGGTTCTGCGCTTCGAAACCGCCCTCCTCGTTCCCCCTTCCCTCGTGCTCCTCCCCGCGTTCTCTCCCCGAGCTCCCCTCAACTCCCCGCTCAACCTCCTCCTCCTCATGCCGGGTCCCGATAAAAATGGCCGTCAATCTCCGCCATCCTCGCCGTCTCGGGCCTCGCGCGCATCTAACGTCCCTCGGGGACAGATCAGAGCCGTCCGATCCGCTCCACTGGGACGAGGTCGACGTCACGGTGCCTCCATGACCGTCCATGACCATTGGATGAAACTCTACCAGAAGGGACGCTGTAGCCTTGAAATTTGGCACCTTCTTGGACTACGACCCATACTTAAACTGCTGCCGTGAACGAGCCGCCAGTGAAATAGGTAACCTACGCGGTTTCTTATATCGTGCCGTACACAGGCAGGCCACATACTCTGGAACCTTGGAACCGAACAACTCTGCCCATCAATGTCAAAACTCGAATTCTAGGGCCTGAATGACGCTACTTTCAATAACATCCTAAAATACGTTGAATCAAAAAGACCTGTTGATGAATAAACGAACTCGCTTTCGAGAACACCAAGTGCTCTCACAACTTAATCTGACCTGCATTCTGACAGAACCTGCCGAGCTTGCCATCAATCCCTGCTGTTCATCTGACGTATCACTTTCCTCTGGCTACTATGGCTTCATCATGCTTGGCCAACGTTGCTTCGCAACTCTTGTAGTTAACGAGTACTCCTGAGAAAAGAATCCTACCGTCGGACGCGCAGTAGGAGAAGCATACGTCCGTCTAGTCGTCAGCACGCACCCAGAGTCACTAACTAAAACGCATCGACTCGGAATAGCATTACCGCCAAACCAATCTAACCTTTTCACTCAGGAGCAGTTGTTGCGAATTAACACCTGCTTAGCTCGTTCCCCTGCTATACACAAATACACTACCAACTGAGCGTGGAGGATACTAGCTTGCACCAGACCGCTACAATGTAAACGGCGATAAGTAATGTAGCCCTAATTCTGTGTTGGCTGCTGCTAAACTGAAAGACCTAGGAAACCTAACTGAACTGCAACTGAAGTGGCTAACAACTGGAGTGCCATGACATTGACTTCTGTGTAATATTCTTATGAACCGTTCTATAAAGAAAAGGAAACGCTTTGAGAAGCCGAGAAATCTACTCAACCGCAAAGCAAGTGAATTGTTGCACCTCACAGGCACTTGCAGTAAGGGAACGGCACTGCAGGCAGGAGCCATTTCTCCAGCAAGCTTCCAACAATTCCCAAGGGATTTCGGTGGACGACTTGGTTCAACAGTGGATGACGCTCAGGCAAGCAGCAGGGGGTGGTTGGCGCGTTGACGACGACATCAAGCGATGAGATTGGCGACGCGACGCGACATGATTGAGGTCGAGGGAAGGCTGGCGAGCAACCAAATCACGCTACGCCCCTATGATTCGTGAGAATTCAAGGTGGAGCAAATTGTCAGACACCAAGTGGATTTCGGTGACATGAATTAAGGCAATCCTTAATCGTAAGGCTGAAAGTAGGACATGTCGGCAATCTTGCATTCGCTAGGCACGTGTGAGGATAACTCCAGGGACCACGGCGGGACAATTCGTCGGCCGTCGATGATCAGAGAACGGTTACGATCGACGCGATGTCTGGAACAGTGACTGAAAGATCGAAGACCACACTGCTCACGGGTTTGGCAGGCGGAGAATCTTTCAGTGCTTCCTGCTCAACAGTTCCGACGCTGAGTGGGTGGACGACTCGACAGGGGACATCCATGTTGAAAATATAAAAGCATCAATGATTGTCAGACCAGAAAAAAAATGCTAAGCATGCTTCTAAAATTTCTTACTTAGCATCATTGATGATATTGACTATCACTTGTCACTTGCTTCACAATTACACCATAGCATAGTACGGTACCACATATACCTTGAAGAAATCTGATATCCAGAACTCTACAGCAGCCACATTACTTAGGTAACCGTAACTAGAGAGCTGCATAAGTTTTAGCTTCAGAGGCACGAGGCTCGCCGGCTGGGGCATTTAAATCCAATCAGAATTAAAAGCTGTTCCTAAAATTTTATCCCATAACATGGTGATGTATAACGCAGGTACACTCCAGACACGGTGGTCAACTTTCCTCAACCGAAACCACAAAAAATATCAACTATCGCCATCGGCTCTACTGCACTCCCACAACAAAACCACCTCCTTCCCCTGCACCTGGCCGAAGAGGTTCTCAAACAAACTTTCCACAACGGGCGGCAGCTGAACGGGTCCCGGGGCCATGAAATTCACGAGAGCCGGCATCGGTGCATACCGCACCTTGCGGCCCTTGGATGCCCTCCTGTCCACCGCCTTGCTCTTGCTGCCCACCGCCATGCCCCTGCTGCCCCTCAGCCGCCGGGATGCTATGCCCAGCTCCTCCACGTGGGACGAGCTCAGGAGCACTTGCAGAAGCACTTGCAAAAGCTACTTCTTTCCGAAAAGATTCCCGAACAGCCGTTCTACTACAGGCGGCAGGTGAACGGGCTCTGGGGCCATGAAGTTAACAAGCGCAGGCATCGGAGCGTACCGCACCTTGCGCCCCTTGGACGCCCTCCTGTCCACCGCCTTGCCCTTGCTGCCCCGCAGCCGCCGCACCACCTGCTGGGAGGCAATGCCGAGCTCTTCCAGGTGGGATGAGTCGAGGAATTCACGTAGGAGCTGCTGGTAAAACTCTGTGTCATCGTATGAGTCCATGTCCCACTCGCCTTCCTGCTCCTCCTCCTCCTTCCTCTCATTCTCCTCCCCTTCCTCCGCCGGCTCCTTTTCTTCCCCCTCCTTCTGTTCACCCTGCTCTTCCTGAATAACACCATTTAATTCCCTCATTCCACTCTCCTCTCCCCAACCGTTCCCACTCCCTCGTCCCCCCCACCTACACCGTCCGGCCCCTTCCGCTTCTTCCCAGCACCACCGGCAGCAGCAAGAGCTTCCGCTTTTGCTCCGATCACACTGACGGCCTCGCGGGGCAATCTGGACCGTTGGATGAGGCGATCGGGGGCGCGGAGGGCAGAGGCGACCTGCTGGGAGACGCTCTGGTTGAGCACTCTCAGTCGGCTGCTGCTGCGACCAGCTGCCATGGCCCCTGACGTCAGCAGGGTCTTCCGATGCCACCTGCATTGAGTGAGAGGGGGGGGTGGTGGTGGTGGGGGTAGGGGTGGGGTGGGGGGGCGAGAGGGGGAAAAGTCCAGAAGCAGGGATGGGAGCAGGGAAAGCAGGGAAAATTCGTTTTGACACTCTTGTTGAGCAGTCAAGGTGTCTCATGAATGTCAATCGGCTGCTGCCAGCCTGCCTCGGCTGCAAACCCCAACACGAGTTCGCACTGCCAGTTGAAGGTTCAGGGGTTAGCATGAAATTCCATCCCCTGAACCCTTGAAACGAAACCCTTGCCACCAATGACAATTACACCCCTGCAGCACCCACCCACTCTCTATCACCTGCCTACTGAGCTTCAGAACACGGTTTTTACATTAAATCCCAAATCCTGAACATTCCGCACCAAAAAAAGGCCTCACCTGTCTATGGAGCTCTGGGAGAAGGGTCGGAACCGTTCGTACGCCCTTGAGATCTGCTCCCAGACCTCCTCGAAGCTCCCATCGTCTATAGAACCCTGGTTAAACCCTAAACCTCCTTCCCCTCCTTGTTCTTGTCTTCCCGACCCTTCCCCGTCTCCGCCTCCGCCTTCCGCCAGCGCCGCCCGCGCGGCTTTGAACGCGCCGTCAATTGCAGCGTTCCGGCTGAACAGCTCGTCCTGCAACGTCAGCAGCTGCCGGATTGCCGTCCGCGTGCCGGCCGCTACAGCCTGGAACTCCGCTGCCACGTCCGGCGCTACAGCCGCGTAGGCGGCATGCGCGAGGGCGTGGGGGAGGCGGCACGCGGACTGCAGCGGGCGCTGCAGCGCTATGCGGAGCTCCAGGGCGCGGTCCCACAGCGCGCGTTGCGCGGCTACCGCGCGGCCCTTATCCTCGTCACGAACCGCCCCTTTAAATGCACTTCTCGCTATCGCCACCGGCGCGCCGCCACCTTCGCCGCCGTCACCGCCGCTCCCCCGCTGACCTACCCGCTCTCCATCCTCGTCAACATCGTCCTCGTCACTATCGTTAACATCCCGCCCGGCAACTGTAGCAGCTGGTCGAAACTCGTCTTTTAGGGCGGCCTCGAAGTCTCGATCGAGCGCGTCCATCCCAAGGTCCATCGTGGCGGGCGCCGCCGTCAGCAGCGCGTCGCCCTCCAGCTCTTCCTCGCTCCCTTGTAGCGCCTCCTCCTCGACATCCTCGCTATAATCATCCTCGCTAGTGCCATCCTCGTTATCCTCATCCTCGACTGGGCTGTCCTCCCCCTCCTCCTCCTCATTCCATTCCTCCCCCTCCTGATCGTCATCCCTCCCCGCATCACCTCCCTTCTGCATTCTCTCATCCACATCATCCTCCACGTCGTCATCCTCCGCGTCATCATCATCATCCGCCACGTCATCCTCCACGTCATCCGCCCACCCATCAAATAGAGCCGATCTGCTGCTCTTATTCCCGCCATATTCCCGCCCCTCCATTACCAGATTCCCCCGCAAACTCAGCCCCTTCTCCTTCGCCGCGGTCCCGCGTTCTCCGCGCTTCCGCCCTGCGCCAGCCTCCCCCAGGCGCACGACCCCGGCTTCCGCCGCGCCCCATCCTTCCCCCGCCTCCGCCGACTCGTCTCCGCCGAAGATCGCGCGCGCCTCTGCGCCGAACCCCTGCGCGTCTTCAGGATCCTCGTGGCCCGCGGTGGGCGCGGGGGTTAGCAGCTCCGCTAGCTGCTCCGATAAAGGCTTCTTCCGACTAGCCATAATCTTTCGTCAAGGGAGAATTTCAAAGTGTACAGAACAATGAGCTACAGATTAATCTACGAGGACCAAATGAAGGGAAGAATGGGTGACAACGAAGCTTGAAAAACCTGAAGGTACGAAAACCTTGAGCGAAATTGCAAACCTCCAATTCGGGTTTTGTGCGAGACACCAGGCTTGAGAGGCACTCGATTCGCTTGCTCTGGATGAGAAAGACTGTAGAGCTTTAATAAATGATGAAAACTGGTATGTCCCAAGTTGAGTACCAAATACTGCCTCAAGTTGTAAATTATCGTACTACTATAGAGTGGTTGGCTGATCATCATCTTTTCTGCTGATTAAAAACAAATTTTCTGATTCATCTCGTTTTACGTCCACAAGCATAACCAAATGAGAACATTTCCCCAAACCTTTCCCCCAATCTTACCCCCTCCCCATCCACACATAATTCACTATCAGAGGACCCCCCCCCCGGGAAGGGGCAGCACGTGGTTCAGTCAGTTTCTCCTTCACATCAACTCCCACCCACGTGCTGCTCCCCACGCCCTGCCCTGCCCCCTCCACCACCCAGCACACATCATTCACTATCAGAGGAACCCCCATGGGGAGTGGCTGCCCCGGGTTCAGTTGATTCCTCCTTCACCACTCCCACTCGCTGCTGCCCTGCTCCGTGCCCTGCCCCGTGCCCTGCCTCTTCCAGTAGCTCCTGCTTCACTCGTCCCGCCTCCCTCGCTTGCTCCACAAGCTCCGTTTCACACGCACACTCTCTGATGCTCCCACAGCAGCAGGCACAGGAGCAGCAGCAGAGGCTGGAGTGATAGGAGCAACAGCAGCCACCGCAGCAGCAGCAGGAGCCACAACAGCAGCTGGTGTTACTAGTGGCGGTTCAGGTGTTACCGCTTCAGGAGCTGCTGCAACTGCTGCGGCAGGCTCTGCTGCTGGTGCTACAGCTGTTGCTGCTGTTTGTCCTGCTTGTGCTGCTGGTGCTGTTGGTGCTGTTAATGGTGGCATCAGTCCCGCTGGCGCTGCGGGTGGTGGTCCTCTCCCTGCTGTTGGTTCACCTACAGCTGCTGCTGCTGCTGCTCCTGCTCCTGCTGCTGTTCCTGCTGCTGTTCCTGCTGCTGCCACCATTGGTGGCATCAACCCTGCAGGTGCTGCAGGGGGGGGACCTCGTGCTACTGCTGGTTGCTCTCCCTCCCCAGCCTCCTCTTTCACCCTCACATGCTCTTCTACACCTTGCATTCCCTCACCCTCTCCCCACTCCTCTCCCTCTCCTTCCTCACCCTCTCCCTCCTCATCCCTCTCCCGCTCCTCCGCTCCCCCTTCCTCCCCCTTCTCCCCATCCTCTTCCACCCCCTCCTTACCCTTCCCCTCCCCCTCCCCTCCCGTCCTCCCTCCTCGCCCCCCTCCCCGCCCCCTACCCCTCCCTCTCCCTCCGCCCCTCCCTCGCCTGCTCTTGTGCTGCTTCCGCTGCAGCCTCTGCTGCTGCTGCAGCCGTGCCAGAGCTTCCATATGAGCATGCATCTCCATCTGCCGAGCCTGCTCCCGGACCTGCAGCTGTGCTTGTGCTTGCGCATGTCCCTGAGCATGTGCATGTGCATGAGCCTGTGCTTGCGCCTGCATGTGCATCTGTGCTTGCGCCTGCATGTGCATGTGTGCCTGTGCATGTATGTGTGCATGGGCCTGCCCTGGCAGCACAGGAGATGGCACCTGCCCCACATGCACCCCATGCACTGGCAGCATCTGCACTGGCGACTGCACAGGCATTTGCCCTTGCATGGCCACATGTGGTGATGTATGTGGCTGCCCTTGCATTTGAACTTGCATTGTTGAATGTCCCTGTCCCTGTGCCTGTCCCTGTCCCTGTGCCTGGGCCTGGGTCTGTCCCTGGGTCGCCCCTGAGCTTGCGCCTGAGCTTGTGCCTGGGCGAGTTTCAGATGCTGGACCTGCTGCATCCACGCCTGATGCTGCTGGGCTAGTGCTGCCTGCTGCTGCGCCCCTGGCACGTTCTGCAGAATGTACTCCTGTGCAAGGGAGAGAAAACGAAACAGGTTCAATAAACAATAAACAATATACAGTTGCAGAGAACTTCAGTAGTACTAAGCAGGAAAAAAAAAAAAAAAAAAAAAAAAAAAAAAACCCACATACTGCACGTGAGAAGTCAACCTTCCCCTCTCGTACCGTCCTCCCACCCTACCCTACCTTCCACATTCCCATCCTGTTTCCACCCGTCGCCACCATCTCACCTGCTCAGTCACGTTCTGCAGGTGCCACTCCACAATCCTGGCCATCTCCTCAATCCCCGGCACCAGATACGAGTTTCAAACCCTCTCAAAACTCATTCACAGCCCATCCCCCTCCGCCTCACCTGCTCAGTCACGTTCTGCAGCCGCCACTCCACCATCCTGGCCATCTCCTCAATCCCCGGCACCAGATACGAGTTTCAAACCCTCTCAAAACTCATTCACAGCCCATCCCCCTCCGCCTCACCTGCTCAGTCACGTTCTGCAGCCGCCACTCCACCATCCTGGCCATCTCCTCAATCCCCGGCACCAGATACGAGTTTCAGACCCTCTCCAAAACTCATTCACAGCCCATCCCCCTCCGCCTCACCTGCTCAGTCACGTTCTGCAGCCGCCACTCCACCATCCTGGCCATCTCCTCAATCCCTGGCACCAGATACGAGTTTCAAACCCTCTCAAAACTCATTCACAGCCCATCCCCCTCCGCCTCACCTGCTCAGTCACGTTCTGCAGCCGCCACTCCACCATCCTGGCCATCTCCTCAATCCCCGGCACCAAATACGCCCCCTCACTCCCCTCCCCTGCCGCCCTCCCCGTCCTCGCACTCCCTTCCTCCAACACCAAACCCAACCTATCCGGGCGCTGCAGCAGCAGCTGGAAGGTGGGCTGGAGCTCGTAGCACTGCTCGAAGAGCGCGCGGCGGCAGAAGCAGTAGAGGCCGAGGCGGGCGCGGGACATGGCCACCACAAGGCGCCGCACGTCACGCAGGTGGCCCACGGTGCGCGTGCGCACGAGGGAGAGCAGAATGTAGTCGTTCTGCTGGCCCTGGAAGCGATCGACCGTGGTCACCTGGTGTGGTGAGCGGTGAAGAGTGGCAGGAAAGTGGTGGAACGTGATGGAGAGGTAAGAGTGGGTGAGAAAATGGATGGGTATGTGAGAGGGAGAGCAGGGAGCAAACAAAAATGTTACCAGCAGATTAGGACAGCAATACCACACACTCACCTTGCTGGGGCGGCCGAAGCGGGGGTTCCCCGCACATCTCCTCTCGATCACATCCCTGATCAGATGCTTCTGTCCATTGTACGTGGTCAGAATGGATATCTTCTCAGCAGGATACCCCCCAGCAGCCACATGTACTGAAACACACTCACCACATACTCCGCATCGCCCTACCAACCAAACCCTGTTCCTGACCCGAAAAACGCCTTACCATCTCAAGGAGCAGAGCGCAATGCTACCTACCACACGCTCACCTTGCTGGGACGGCCGAAACGTGGGTTCCCGGCACATCGCCGCTCAATGACATCTCGAATCAAATGCTTCTGCCCGTTGTATGTCGTCAGAATTGATATCTTCTCAGCGGGATACCCCAACAGCCGCATGTACTGAAACACGCTCACCACATACTCCGCCTCGCCCAAATTCTGGTAGAACCACGGGTTCGGCTCACTCTCCCCTCTCCCCATCCAATCCCCCACATCCACCAGCTGATACTCCCACGCAAACCCCCCGTTAGCGCGCACATACTCCTCCCCGGTCTTCACCACGGGTAAATCCCCCAGGTCGCGGTATCGCCAGTTGTAAAGCTGGGCAATGGAGGGCCGGGCGCGGCCCTGGGCGTTGAGTTCTATGTAAGGGACGCCCAGGCGGACGAAGCGGGTGAAAAGGCTCTGGTCCATGCGCGAGTATTTCTGAAAGGCCATGTTTTTTACGACGGGGGGCAGCTGGTTGTGGTCTCCGATCAAGATGCAGCGCTTGAGGCGAGAGTAGGACAAGGCACCGTTGCCGCCACCAGCACCAGACGAACCACCAGCAGCCGCAGCACCAGCAGCAGACGCAGCAGCAGTGCCAGTGCCAGTGCCAGCGACGGTGCAGGAGGGGCCGTCGGGGCGCTGCAGCAGCATGGGGATGAAGGTTTCGATCTCGAGGATCTGAGCTGACTCCTCCATGAGCAGGTTGTCAAAGTGGAACCCGAGGTTCAGGAAGTCCCGTCGCTTGAGCGCCGCGTGCGTGCACGTCATGGCCACCACCTTGGCTTGGCGGGCCATCAGGTAGTTGGAGCGGTCCGCTGTGGTCTTAAACAGCTCGAATGCCCGGCACTCTTCCAGCTCCTGCTTGGGAGAAAGTGGTGGGGGAGACGAGGAGCAGCAGGGCAATAGGAGCAAAACTCAAGAGCAGATCTCAGGAGTAACTAGCTCACATCTATGGACAGTACGGGAGGACGACGATGGGAGCAAAAGGGAGAGGGGAGGGGAGGAGCTCATTTCTTAGGCGCCTCAAGAATCATTTTTTGAAACACATCAAAACGCCGTCTCATCTCATGTCACGCATCTCAAACCTCTTAAAGCCCCACCTGGAACATGCCCTTGAGGAACTCGAAGCAGCTCTCTGCCATGCGCATGTCCTGTGCGTACGACGCGCCCGTCATCTTAAAGCCCGGTGCCTCCTGGAAGAACTCCGTGAAGGGGAAGGTGTCCCTTCACTATGCTCGCTGCCCTGCTGCCCCCGCCGCTGCTCCCCGCAGCAGCAGCAGCAGCAGCAGCAGCAGCGGCAGCACTGGAAGGAGCAGCAGCAGGTGCAGCATCATTGGCATCTTGCATCGGCACATCCTTAGCGCCCTCCTCAGCAGCAGCAGCAGCAGCAGCAGCAGGTGCAGAATCAGGAGCAGCAGGAGTAGCAGGAGCAGGTTCAGCAGCAGGCGTGGACTCAGCTGGAGCAGCGTCGCGAACCGACTCACACTTGGCCACAAATGCCTCCCACCTGACACACTCATACACACACACATACACACACACACACATACACACACACACAAACACAAACACAAACACACATACACACACACACACATACACACACACGCACATACATGCACACACACACACACACACATACATGCACACACACACACACACCCACACACATGCACATGCACACACACACATACACATGCACACACACACACACATGCACATGCACACACACATACACACACACACACACACACACACACACATGCACACACACACACACACACAAACACACACACATGCACACAGGTACGTTATCAAGATGGTAGGAGAAACATCACGACTCCCCTGCAATGTCAGTTCCAAAGTGTGCTCAAAAGCAGCCATCCGAAACTAAAATCTACGCAGCAACAGCACGTGCAGTGCAGCTAAGACTGGCTTCTCGCCAACCGCATCCAATCATCACACGTGACCGCCCATCACACGTGACTGCCCATCACATGCAGCAGCCGAAAGAAGGCCACGCTTTTAGAATGCGTATGTTACAACAGAGAAGGCCACAAATAATCACCACAAGCTAAACATTATTCCGGCGGAAATTTAATCACCGCCGGCTTCTTAGCTTACCTGGCGAGCACGTGCAGCAGCCAGAAGTAGGCGCACTCTCACACGTGTACGCCACGTCAGATGGCCGCCCAAGTGTCACTGCCAGTCGCTCCACCTGTGAGAGAGGGGGGTAAAGGGTGGATTTCCAGTCACGACACTCGCATGGCAGCCCCAAGCGACAGCCTATCAAAATAACCACAGATAGCACCCTAGTGCAGCGCTCACCACAGACTGCAGTTCAAGCCGCTTCAGTTCAGCCAGCCAGCACCCACTCGCTCCCTCCCGCTCGCTCGCCCCGCCCATGCACAACTGTACTATGCCCCCCCCCGCTGCTGTACTTACTATGCCCTTACTTCAAACTGTCTTTAAGGCCCACCTCAGCCAGCAGCTCGAGCCTCCTAGCAAGCATGTCGTTGACGCGCCCCATGCGGCTGAACTTCTGCTCCGTGTCCAGCTCCTGCTCTCCCATGCCCAGTCGCAGCATGTAACGTGCCGGCACATCCCGCTGGGATACACATGGGGAGGGAGAAATGGACGGGAGAGTTGGGGCGGAGAAGGAATATTGAAAGGGAGATTCAGATGCTTTGTGTCCAGCTCTTGATCGCCCATGCCCAGGCGCAGCATGTAGCGCACCAGCAGGTCCCGTTGCATACAGATGAGATGAGAAGGGGGTGAAGAGGGGGATGGGGAACAAGTGGGGTGATGAGGAGGGAGGGTGAGCTCAGCTCCGCGCCCATGCCCAGGCACAACATGTAGTGCGCCCGCACATCCCGCTGCATACAGATGGGGAAAGAGGGAGAGCAGCCGGGGGTGATGGGAAGGGGGTGAGTTCAGCTCCTGCTCACACATTACCCACCTGCATGACGCTTTTGATCATGTCGCCAAGGCCTGAATTCACAGATTTCGCATAACACCACCACAGAGCACCGTGCCGCACTGAACTGCACTGCACCCACCTGCATGATCTTCTCAAAGAGGTCGTTGAGGGCCTGGTTGGAGTGAGTGATGACAAGCGTGCGCTGTTCAGGGCAGTTGTGGTACAGCACCTGGTCGGGCAGGGAGAGGGTGGGGGGGGGGGGGGTGGGGAGGGGGTGGTGGGGGGGGGGGAGCAGGGGAAAGGAGTCAGTTGTAGTACAGGACGAGAAGATCCGTGAGAGCTTCGCAACTACAGGACGAAGGAGCAGGGGGAGGGAGATTCCAGGGCTTCCCCCCCGCATTAATCAGGGAAGTTGTAGTACAGGACAAGAAGATCCGTCAGAGCTTCACAATTGTGGTGCTGCATTGTATTGGCACTGCACCGCATTACATCTCGGACAACTCACTGACCTGCAGGATCTGCACAGCCGTGTCAGTCTTGCCGGTTCCAGGCGGCCCCACTATCATGGTCAACCCCGGCTGCACCCCGCTGATGATGGCGTTCCACCTGGTGGGAAGCGGTGGGGAGAGGTGGGAGTCGGTAGGGAGAGGTGAGACACAGTGGGGAAAGGTGACAAGCGGTGAGGAGAGGTGACACGCGGAGAGGTAAGCCACAGTGAGGAGAGGTTACAAGGGGTGGCGAGAGATGTGCTGGGGAGGAGTGAGAGGCGGTCAGAAGAGGTGAGAGACAGGGCATAAAGAGGCGGTGGGGAGAGGTGCTAGGCGCTGCAAAGAGGTAGGAGACGGCGGAAAGAGGAGATAGAGGCGGTGAGACGAGGTGAGGTGAGATAGAGCAAGGGAGCGAAGGCAGAGAAAGGATGAGAGTTCGGTACCTGGGTGGGTGTGAAGCGCACGTGGTTCTTCCTCTGCTTCCCAGGGGGGTACGGCCCGGGGTCAGGCAGAGGCACCGACTCCGCAATCACCACCCCTCACCCTCCTCCTGCCCTCCCTGCTCCCCCTTGTCTCCCTGCTCTCCCTGCTGTGGTGCCTCGTCTCCACCATCTCCTTCCTTGACCTTTTCCCCATCCACCTCCATCTGCTCCCCCTCCTGCTTCTCCTTCTCCCCACCCTTCTCCTCCTCCCCTCCCTTCCCCTTCCCCTTCTTCTTCCCCTTCGCCCCCTTCTTCCCCTTCCCCTTCCCCTTCCCCTCTTTCTCCTGCCCCTTCTTCTTCCCCCCCATTGCCACCCCACGCCCCTCCTCCTGCGCCTTCGGCATGGGTATAGTCACGCGGAACGGAGGCTGAGGGTCAGGGTTCTCAAACCCATCCGCATCCACAAACCGCACCTTAAAGCCCGGGAAGCACTCCTTCAAATGCTCCGCATCCACAAACGTGTCTCTGAAATCCACCACCTCCACGCGCCACGGCGCCAGCTCAGCAGGCATGCGCCGCCAGCTGGCGGCTGCCGGATCATCGTACCCCAAAAACAAGTCATGCAGCCAGCCTGGCACCGACGCCTCCTCGTTCATCAGATCCCGGATCGACTCCAGAATCGGCTTGAAGTTATTCTCCTTTGGCTTCCTCCGCATCACCACGTTTAAAGCCGAGTAAACCTCCTCCTGCGCTCCTCTCAGCGTCCCTCCATTGGCCTCTAAATCCAGCTGGAACTGGGCGGGATCGAGGGCGACGAGAGCTGTGCGCTTGTTCCCTTTGGGTGGTTTCCACTCCTCCCGCTTCACCCTTCCAGAGAAGTCATTCATCAGCTTGTTGTCCTCATCGCGCAACTCGATCACCTCGCACCCCCGCACATATCTTAACCCGTATCTCTGCGGGACGGACAGCGACGAGACCACCGCAGCAGCATCCGCCGCTGCTTCCTCCTCCTCCGCCCCATCCTCTCCCGCCTCTCGCTCGCCTGCGCCACCGCCTGTGCCGCAGCAGCATCGGCCGCAGCTTGCAACGCAATCTCATCCGGGTGTATCCCAAGCAGGAACAGCACGTCATGCTCTTTAATCTCCTCCCACTCGCTCCGCATCGCCGCCTTATACCCCCCTATAGAGTACTCCACTTCCGCTAGAACCGCCGCCGGCTGCACCTCGCCTAAGCAGCGGCGCCTTAACTTCTACAATCCGGAACGACGAGATCTGAATGGCCATTCGGGCCCACCCGGTGAACTCCGTATCCCGGTCCACGCTGCTGTACATGCTCCCCTTCGCCCCCATCCGCTTTAGCACATCGTGCACCTCCTCCCGAATCTCGTACGTCGACTCGAGCCGAAACAGGTTGAAATTCCGCAGCAGGTAATCGTGCAACGTGAGGAACTGCAAATTAAGTTTCGGCAGTGCCAAGCAGCCTTCTCCGGTGTAGTTCACGCTGGGGATGAGGCTCTCGTCCCACATGACGTCCTCGTTGGGGTAGAGAGGCAGTGCGTTGAGTGCTGCTCGCTGGGAGCGCTTCTTCTCGAAGAAGGAGACGACTACTTCCTCTAGGAACGGGCGGAGACGGTGGAAGAGCACCGCCCGCTGCTGCTCCCAGTACTGCTGCTCTGCCTCCTCCTCCTCCTCCTGCTGCTCCTGCTGCTGCTCCTCTGAACCCTCTTCCACCACCATTCGTGTGGGAGCTTTGGGGCGGCGAGTGGAGGAGAGGAGGTGGCGTGGCGGCCGGTACGGCAGGCCCGCTTGAGACAGCAGCTTCAGCTGCACGGTGGTAGAAAGGGGGAGAAGGGCGGGGAGGGGAAAGGGTGGAAGGGGGGGGGGGGGGAGGTTGGTATTGGGCCAGTATGGCAGGCCTGCTCGAGACAGCAGCTTCAGCTGCACGGTGGTAGAACGGGCAACAGGGAAATAGAATTTAAATTTCTCAGAACATACATCAAGGGTACTGGAGCACGAAGGGAGAATGTTTGGGATGATATGATATAGCAGCCCAACATAGAAAAACAAACAAGCGCAAACAGAAAACAAAGAGCACACACGCACGCATGCTTGTGCGAAACAAAACGCACACGCGCATGCACGCGCGCGAGGGCACTGTTTACCCAGACATCATTACTCAATATGGCACGCTTGTCCTAAAACAGTTGGAGATACAGAAATCTAAACTCAATATGCCATATCTGGGTCGGCTATGTTTGTCCTTACCTTGTTAAGCACCAGCTCCGCCAGCTGCTCGTCTGTGAGTCGCCCCATCCACTTGCAAACGAGTGTCTACTGAGCTAGCCAAAAGCCTACTCTTTTTGCAGCAACTCCCTACTTCACCATCGGCACCGCACTCCACCCATGGGTTTAGGGTCACCACCCTAATGTTAACCGCTCGTTACCTTGTTGAGCACCAGCTCCGCCAGCTGCTCGTCTGTGAGTCGCCCCATCCACTTGCGCACTCCGTCAGCATGCTCCACACTTCCCACGTTGGTCAGGGCGACGTCACGTAGCTGAGGGAGGAGATGTGGGGGGGGGGGGGGGGGCACAGGGGGGGCGGAGGGGGAAGGGGAGACGGGAACAGGATTCAAAACAGAGTAAGCCACTTGCGCACGTCGTCAGCATGCTCCACACTTCCCACGTTGGTCAGGGCGACGTCACGTAGCTGAGGGAGGAGACGTGGGGGGGGGGGGCACAGGGGGCGGAGGGGGAAGGGGAGACGGGAACAGGATTCAAAACAGAGTAAGCCACTTGCGCACTCAGTCAGCATGCTCCACACTTCCCACGTTGGTCAGGGCGACGTCACGTAGCTAAGGGGGGGAGTGTGAGGAGGGGCGGGGGAGATGCGATGAAAGGCGAGGAGCCAAAACAACCAGGAATGAACAGCAGGGATGCTATAGATACGCTACCACCACCCACCTCTGGCACTTTGTTTCTTAAGAATTCTCAAAAAACATAACCAGGAGGAATGAACAGCACGGATGCTATGACCACGTGAACTTTTGAGTCGACTTATAAGGCAAGGAGCCAAAACAAACAGGAATGAACAGCACGGATGCTATGACCACGTGACTTTTGAGTCGAATTATAAGGCAAGGAGCCAAAACAACCAGGAATGAACAGCACGGATGCTATGACCACGTGACTTTTGAGTCGACTTATAAGGCAAGGAGCCAAAACAACCAGGAATGAACAGCACGGATGCTATGACCACGTGACTTTTGAGTCGACTTATAAGGCAAGGAACCAAAACAGCCAGGAATTAACAGCACGGATGCTATGACCACGTGACTTTTGAGTCGACTTATAAGGCAAGGAGCCAAAACAAACAGGAATAAACAGCACGGATGCTATGACCACGTGACTTTTGAGTCGACTTATAAGGCAAGGAGCCAAAACAACCAGGAATGAACAGCACGGATGCTATGACCACGTGACTTTTGAGTCGACTTATAAGGCAAGGAACCAAAACAGCCAGGAATTAACAGCACGGATGCTATGACCACGTGACTTTTGAGTCGACTTATAAGGCAAGGAGCCAAAACAAACAGGAATAAACAGCACGGATGCTATGACCACGTGACTTTTGAGTCGACTTATAAGGCAAGGAGCCAAAACAACCAGGAATGAACAGCACGGATGCTATGACCACGTGACTTTTGAGTCGACTTATAAGGCAAGGAGCCAAAACAACCAGGAATGAACAGCACGGATGCTATGACCACGTGACTTTTGAGTCGACTTATAAGGCAAGGAGCCAAAACAACCAGGAATTAACAGCACGGATGCTATGACCACGCTACCACCACCCACCTCTGGCACTTTGTTACAGAGGAACAGTAGAAGGGCTGGCACACGAGCGCAGTGCTCCCTATCCACTTCCTCCTCGTCCACTTGGATAGCATAACTATGTGCACCCGACACCACTCACTCACCGCTGACAATCTAATAGTTCTCACCTCTGGCAATTTGTTGAAGAGGAACAACTGAAGGGCCGACACTCGAGCGCAGTGCTCCCTGTCCCACCTCCTCCTCATCCAGTCGGTGTAACCAGGTCTTTCAATTAACCCTCACCTCTTGCACTTTGTTACAGAGGAACAGTTGAGTTGAAAGGCTGACACACAAGCGCAGCCATCCAGTTGTGTAGGTAGGTGCAGATAATACCGCCCATCGCCAACAATCTCACAACACCCACCTCTGGCACTCTGTTGAAGAGGAACAACTGAAGGGCCGACACCCAAGCGTAGTGCTCCCTATCCACCTCCTCCTCGTCCTGATGTGCCATTATGTGTCTCATGCAACCCTCATCTCCAGCACTCCGTTGCATCTGAGCAGCTGTGTAAGTAAATGTTACATGTGGCCCTCACCTCTGGCACTTTGTTAAAGAGGAACAGCTGAAGGGCCGACACACGAGCGCAGTGCTCCCTGTCCACCTCCTCCTCATCCAGTTGCCGCCCGGCGTGGTCGTCCATTTGGAATCTAGCGTAGAATCGCAGCAGATCCACCAGCTGCACAAAAAGACGGCCACGCTGGTGCCGGTACAGCCGGCTCAGGCGGCACCGGGCGGCGACGGCCATGTCATCCACTACAGGACGAAAGAACCTGATCATTGAAGGGCAACGGGAACGTGACAGTGGGGTCAAGAGTGAAACGGAAGAATGGTTAGGGAGATGCACTGATAGATACACGCACACGCATTCGTACCTGCGTGTGGGCAGCTGGCTGAGCAGGTCTATGAGCAGCTCCAGGAATCGCTCGCAGAAGAGCAGCCGCGGGTGGTTGAAGGGGGTTTACAAAGCAGTCACACATGCAAACACACATGCACCGATAGGTACATGCATGCATGCACAAACCCGTACATACCTGCGTGTGGGCAGCTGGCTGAGCAGGTCTATGAGCAGCTCCAGGAAGCGCTCGCAAAAGAGAAGCCGCGGGTGGTCCACTGCCCTCTCTAGCAGCACCCCTGCGGACTCGCTCTGGTCGTCTTCGTAGTCCGGGCCCTTCTCCACCACCTCGTCCAACACCTGGCAGGCGTTGAGGCACACAGGGGGGCACACAGCAGCACAGCAGCACACACAGAAGATAGAGACGGAAAGACAAAGAGAATTAGGTCCCCTAAACACCCTCTCTCCAGCAGCACCCCAGCAGACTCGCTCTGGTCGTCCTCGTAGTCCGGGCCCTCGTAGAGATGGAGATGGCATGTCGTCAAATGAACATGCCACCAGCAAACATTTAGATACAACTCCATTTCCTTCGAGTCGTACCACAAAGAGGGATGCACGCAGATAGCATATCCTAGCACAGAGTTGGCCTGCAACCGCTCCGAAAGAGCCTATCACTCACAGAAAAGAACTCCAGAATCAACCCAGGCAGGAATCGACCCCGCGCCTCTCCTTCCGCTCAGCCGCCTCCGCCTCGGCCCGCTTCTCCCCACCCTCGCCACAGCAGCCAGCCTGGCGTGGCGGTTCTTGGCGTCCCGTTTGAGCAGGCGCGACCAGAGGGCGAGCAGGTGCGCGTGGGGGTGCAGCTCGCGCTCC